>JAABOM020062440.1:0-10251 GCA_011800125.2 Solanum clarkiae | reverse complement strand
TATATATAGAGAGAGAGAGAGAGAGAGAGAGATGGTTTCTTGGACATTATGCATAAGTTCCTCGCAATTTTTGTATGGTATTTTCGAGGACATTTTTCATTCAAATTGAGTAATTCAAAAGGCTGCGTGACTCATATTTTTGCAAAAGACACCATAGAAGCATTGAATTCCAATTTTGGCATTTTTTCGAGATAAAATCAATACATTTTTGCTGATTATATATTAGAAATGAGTGAAAACTTTACATTGTGATATCTCGATTATTTCTCAACGGAATAAAGTGAGATTTGTGTCTTAATTAATTTATTTTTAAAAAGGTACATTGTGGTATGCTTGGATCATGTTAATTTGGCAGTGTTTTTCTTGAGATTTGACAAAGATATTATGTAAGAAATATTTTCCAATAAGAAATGCAACTTTGTTTTTGAGCTGTTTTCGTGTCCTCTTAAATCTATTTTGGGATTGATTTCAAGCTGTTGACTTTGGGTGATTTAGGGATAATTTTATGGGGATTGGTTTGGTATTTTTGGCGTGGACCCTGAGTTTCCTCATTTTAGTCGTAATTGATATAATTTCACCAATTTCCTGAGATTTTACAACCAAACCAGTTGTAATGCTCTTGTGAGCTATGTTTTGACAACTTAGCAACTTTGGAGATGACAAGAAATGAATAACCTTAGGTGGATTGATTTAGGACATGAGGAATCATCTACCAAGTAGGCTAAGCTTTCTCTAAACATTAGATTAAGTTGAAATGCTTGCGTATTTGAACTGGAATGTGTAGAAATGTATTGTTTATATATATATATGTGATCTGTGTGTTGTACATATATGGTTTTATGGGATGATAGTTCTTGCATTGACGATTGTGCTGGCTATAGCTGATATATTGTCTGAGTTCTTTCACTATTTGGCTATGAGAAGGGCCTAAAAAGGAGGCTGCACGGACTAAGAAAACATGATAGGTATGTATACTGAGACTAACTCTTGCTTGTATATGTGTGTGGCCTAAGATTACTGAAATATACACACTTATGAGGCTGACATTTGGTTACATGCTATCTTGTACACTGATTCTAGCATTTAGATCTATTTTGATTACTTGTGGCAACCTAGATTATGGTAGTTTTACCTAATTAAGCATGATTCTGTGCTGCCTTGTGACTTATATGATCCTGTATACCATTGTTATCTATTATTTTCTTGTGCTACTAGTTCATGACTAGAGAAACACACCATGTTCTGGGATCAGTTATAGATATGCTCCTAAAGGAGCCTTATGACCTCTAATGTACTACATGTTGCTGTTGAGCCACTGGCGGGTTGGGGACGGGAGTGTCACCTTATTAGTGAGATGTAGGTTATATCCTACGGGCTTTATGGAATATCTATGATGAGACACTAGCTATGTGGGTTAGTCTTAAAGACCGACACACCATTTAGAGACGGGCACATTATCAGTGGGCCGATGCATGGTTGCCTTATGTGACATCCTTTATACTAACTAGGTTGTGATATGATTTTGGATAGGTGATATCCTTCTTATTGTCTAGCCTTTTGGTCCTTAGCTTCGCTTACACTGATGCTGACCTATGAGTTGCTTTACACAGTGAAGGGGCCTGGTAAAGGCTGAGTATGGCCTAGTGCCAATGACATGTGTTCTGACTAGACTCGTACATATATAAGGGTGTAAAGCCTATTGCTTCAATGATATGTTGACTAGGAGATTGTGTATTGATTTTATGTCGTATTATGGCCTAACACAGCTATATATATGACTTTGCTGGATTTGGTTGTCCTAGATACTTATGATTTACTGTGATTGTTTATATTTACTCTAGGAACTTGTGTTTGACGAGGTTATGGTATATTCATCCTAATTTGGGCATGACTCTATAGTGATTTGTGATACACACACTCCAATGTAGTGCTAATAGTTGTTGTGCACTAGTCTTTCTGTCACGACAAAAGCTGTCATGACCCAAGCTTAGGGCCTAGACGTGACCGACAAACGGGAAACTCGAAGGAATCCCAAAGCCTTATAGCATATCATTACACATACTTGGTCGCGGAAGTAATTAAAGTGACAATGAGAAATAACCGTAAATAAGGGAATTGGGACTAAAGGATAAAACTTCATATCATAACATCAAGAAACAAGAAAGAGTCAAGACTCATAACATAGATACATAACATGTACAACTACACCTCTACTATATAGATAAGTACGGGGGCCAAGACAAGCAACTGGGCTCACCCTCATAGCCAATATATAACCAAAAGAAGGGACTAATACATAGAAAGATTTCATAATCAACGTCCCCGAATGGAGGACTCACCAACAAGCTTGTAGGACAATCGAACTAGCTACGTGGAGGAGGAGGATGATGAAGCAGTGCTCTGGTTCCTACATGGTGACATCATGTAGGTATAGAGTATGCATTAGTATGTTTGAATGTACTAAATATGTAGGATGCAATGCAACAAGAGATAGGCAACATAGGCAAAATGCATAATCATAAGCAATGAATAGCATACTAAAAATATGACATGTATAAATGACAGTTGAAGCAAAACATGCTTATATAAAACATAACGTATGTGTAAGAAGAGAATATTAACTATTGGTGGATCATCAAACCCAATCACCCTTGGAGATTGATGTATAAACCCCCTCAATAGGTTGATGGCTCATCGCACCCTACCACCTATGATGCCGAAGTACAAACCCTCTGATAGGTTATCAAGGTACGAACCCCTTGACAAGGTTACCCGGTGCGTAACCGCTGAGTAGACATGGTAACATTCCTACACCACATAGGGAAAATATCATATGCATACATTCATTCCATCATTATTTCATCATCATATCATCATCATATAGTCATTCAACTCATAAGACAAGCATTGGAGCTTCAATTCCACAAGAAGCCAAAACTCATAAGACAAGCGTTGGAGCTTCAATTCCACAAGAAGCCAAAATCGGACATTTTATCAAACACTTAGAGGGTGTATAGTGCTAGTGTAAAACCATGCAATTCAAGAGAGATATTATTCTAAAAAATTCAACATAAAAACTTCAATAATACCTGGTAACACCCTGAAGCAATATTTATAAAATCCTTCATCAAATCTTACAATAGACCTTAGTTTCATAGCTCAAGACATAGCAAAACAGTCATAATTTCATAAACCCAACATAGTGTGCAGTGATTTTCATAATAAATAAGACCCATGAGTAAATCGTCTTTAAATCATGCAAATTAGGGTAAAAGGAGACTTGGGTATCATGGATGAAAGGAATCCATAAAAGAAACTCACATACCTTAGCTTAAGAGATGAACTTGATGAAATTGAAGATAGAGACTTCAAGTTTAAGTGAAATCCTTGAGATCCGAAAGAGGGTTTGAGACTTGATTGGTCGTAAAATCCTTGAGATCCGAAAAAGGGTTTGAGACTTGATTTGTCACGACCCAAACCTAAGTCCTACGTGTGACACGGCGAACGAGAACCTAAAGGCCCCTAAACAAGCCTCTTAAATTATAATTCCAGATTATAGGTTTAAATGGTAAATGACACATAGATGACAATGAAATATGGGGAATGGGACTAAGAGACAACTTGTAATCATAAGCGGAAACATAAGTTAAATAGTTTAAAACATACCAAGTGTAGCAATGGTCCAGACACACCTCTAAATAATGACAATAAGCAGAACCAAGAATACAAATCTAGGCCCCTCAATACTAAGTCAGAATGAAAACACATCAAATATTTGAATAACAAAGGCAAAGGTTGAAGATAAGGGTTCTGTTCCTGGTTAATGGGAACTCACCAAAACTCAAAGTCTTCATGAGGAATCTAGCCATGCTGAGGAGGATAAGGTAGATCACCTGCCCCTACATAATTAGAGCATGTAAAAAAAAAATTTGGTTAGTACTTTGGAATGTACTAAGTATACGGGTGTGCAATGCAACAAGTAAATATAATGACAAAGAATACTTACCCAATATAACAAACTCCAAGCTTAAACAATATATTCAGTTCCAAACTAAAGTGTGATATGATGCCATAAAAATCCATAGATAAGCCCATAAGCAAATAACTGTAGGAATAAGACCATAATTGACAAAACCATATGAGCTATAATATAGAATACCGATGTCATACTCCACACTGGCCAAAGAGTTAGTCAACTTTCCAGGGTATAACTCCAGAAATAGAAATACTAGATGGCTCTACTAGTTAGAAACCCTTAATAGGTGTAAATAGTATCCTATGGTGGCACGTAGTTATAAGATTAGAAGCTTTACATAAGACCCCTTAGGTCGAGTCCCACTGCTAACACATCCGGTGCTATGTCAAAATCCCGCGAAAATAGACAATGCATAACTGAAATAATCAAAACTTAATTTATTTTGAAAAGACATAACTTGTTAAAATCATATTCAAACTCGTATTTAGAATAGCTCCTTAACAAAGATTCAAAACAAAATGAAATGGATCTTAAGTCACCCAACATCAATTCATACTCGTATTCACTTATATTTGTCCAAAATCATAAGTTCATGTTATGCAATAAAAGTCAAATATCCAAAGTTCATAACTCAACTTAAATCATGTTTGGGGATTGGTTCAAATAACCTTAAATTAATAAATTTGATATTTAAACAAAGTTATAGTAATCATAGGAACAATTTAGGATAAAAATTATAATAACTTATTTGTGTATCTAAGATTTGAAATTATAGACTAGATTAAATAATGCTAATCTAAAATTCTTGAATTGAAACCTTGATAAATATACATGAATAATCATAAAATGTATGAATAACCATAATTTAAGAAAATAAAAATTAGTATATAATTATACATAAAACAAAGATTGAAAATTTTGTAATTCAAAATTAGGTTTCCAAAGAGGACTTCTTGATTGAAAGGAAATCAAAAATCAATCCCACATACCTTGCTTGATTAACTTTGAGAAGATGAAGAAACTTAGTAGTGGAGATCTTGAAGAATACTTAGCCTAAGTGTTGGGAGAGTTATGGGAGAGCGATGTAGATTAGGGGATTTGTTTTCCTTGAAGAGTGATGTTGAGACTAAGTAGAGGGAGGGTATTTATACAGATTTTGGGAGGGGGGTTGTTATAAGGGTCATTTACTCACTGAAACGTTGTAAAAAAATGTGTGGGGAAAAGGGAATAAAATCATGCGGTGCAAAGGGGCTTTTTGACTCACTTTTAAAAAGAAGAAAGATGCCAAACACAAGAGAGTGGGCATGGGACCTAGGTATGGTAGCATTATCCTTTCCAATGGTGCAATGGTATGGTCTCAACTCATGCTAAGGGCATGAGTAAGGCTACCCATGCAAGCCATGCAATAATGGCAAAAAAATTACTCCAAACAAGTCAATTACTCAACCTTCATATGTATCTTCATTTCGAATAATTCCAAATGCAAACAAAACTTTATCTTTAGTCTTAACATCACATAACATTGCCCCAAAAATATTATACCAACGATAAACCAACTTCCTTTCCAAGACCACCTCAACAATCACATAACTAAACCAAGCTAATAACTAAGATGACTTCATTTCAAATTTTACTTAAGTCAACAGGAATTCACTTGAACATTATCTTTTCACACAAGTATAGGCTTAAAAACACCTAGTACATTACACAAATTTAGGAGTAAATTATTTGGCTAACCGTTTGAATGAGTATTGGAAAATGTTTAGAATGATATAAGGGTGAAAAATGGCTAAATATTGGTATATTCAGCTTTAAGAACACTTAGGCCCAAGACTTGAAAGTCTTGGACAGTAAGAAAAATAAATAGGTAGAATTTACAAAGGTCCACATCATAGACCTGTCGTGGAGACCATGTTTACACATGTCCGCGATAGTTGCGCGTCATGGATCGATTTTGGAAATTGAAATTTTGGAAATTTGGAATTCTGATTCGATTGTTTTAAAAATAGGGGTTAGACCTAGTTCCCACTCGACATGACCTCGTAATCAAGAATATGAAGTCAAGTTTTTGATATCGCCTCTGTATTTTGAGATATATGAAAATTATGAATCTGGGCTCTTTTGAGGCACATTTTCTGACACTTTTTGGGATTGTTATAATATCTCCCTCTTGGAAAAATTTGTCCTTGAATGTCAAACAGATGTATATGAGAGACACTAACATGACAAATTTCATCCCACATCGAAATGCAACACTGCACTTAAACATCATTTCCAAATGTTATCATAAGTGTAAACTCATGGAGTACTTGTCTATTTAAACATGAATATATGCAATAACACGAGGGCTAAACTTAAGACTTGAGATCATATAAAGGATTTAGAAAATACTTTGTGCTTGAGTGGAGTGGAAAAGGTAAAGAATACGCTTTTGTATATTTGCTTCGGCCTCCCAAGTAGCACTTTCCACTTGTTGATTTCTCCAAAGGACCTTAATAGAAGCCACCTCTTGTTTTCTCAATCTCTTCACTTCTCTATCTAAATTATGAACCGGAACCTCTTAATATGTCAAATTGCCTTCAAGCACACCTATAATATCAAGAGGCACAATAGCATTCGGATCACCCACACATTTCCTCAACATAGACACATGAAACACCAGATGAACCAAATTCATTTCTTTAGACAATTTCAACTCATAAGCTACCTTGCCAACCTCTCTCAGCACCCTATAAAGACCCACATATTTTGGGCTCCACTTTCCCTTCTTACCAAAACAAATGACACCCTTCATGGGTGACACCTTTAAATAACCCCAATCATCAACTTGGAATTCAAGATCCCTTTTCCTCACATCGGCATAGGACTTTTGGTGAATTTGGGCTGTCTTTAACCTTTCTTTAATCGTCCTGACCTTCTCAAGAGCTTCCATAACAAAATCTGGTCCTATCAAGGCCACCTCACCAACCTCAAACTACCACATTGATGATCTATAACGTCTACCATAGAGAGCCTCAAAAGGAGCATACTGATGCTAGAATTAGAGCTATTGTTGTAGGAAAACTCAATCAATGGAAGATGCTCATCCCAACTACTTTTAAGCTCCAATACACATGCTCTATGCATATCCTCAAGGATTTGGATTATCCTTTAAGCTTGGCCATCCGTTTATGAGTGGAAGGCCGTAGAAAGCTTAGCTCTAGTATCAAGACCCCTTTGGAAAGATCTACAAAAATGTGAAGTAAATTGAGCTCCACGATCCGATATGATGGATAAAGGAAACCCATGCAATCTTACCAAGTCATGGATGTACAACCTAACATATCCTGAACCCTATATGTGGTCTTAACTGGTAGGAAGTGAGAAGATTTCATCATCATATCTACCACTACCTAAATGGAATTAAAACCTTTTCTAGTCTTGGGCAACCCAACCACAAAATTCATATTAATCACCTCCCACTTCCAAGTAGGAATCTCTATGTCTTGGGTTAGACCACCTAGCCTTTGATACTCAGCTTTGACTTATTGACAACTAAGACAACTAGTAACAAATTTGGCAATGTCTCTTTTCATGCCTCCCTACCAATACACCTCTCTCAACTCTCTATAAATTTTCGTGGAACCGGGGTAGATAGAATAGGAAGAGTTATGAGCCTCATCAAGGATCTTTTCTATCAAAGCATCAACACACGATACACACAACCCACCTTGGTACCTAAGGGAACCATCTCCCCCTTAGGAGAAAACCTCCACCTTGCCCTCTTTTACCAAAGCCTTCAATTCTACCAAGGAGGGATCAAGATCGTATTTTTTCATCACCTCATTAACCAAAAAAGACCTAGAACCATCCACAACAATATCACCACTACCAACCTCCAACAACCTAACTCCCAATCTAGCCAATCGATGCACCTCTATAGTGACCCCAAATGGTGCGAAAAATGTGCTTCGAAAGTACCCGGAATCGTAAGTTCTATATATCTAAAATTCAATTTGTAAGTTGAGTTGAAAATGGGTCTAACCCAAATTTTAGAGAAACCATATCAATATCCAAAAATTACAAAAAATGCTATTTAGGAGGGTAAACTTTGAAGGGCATATCTCTTAGCACACAAAGAAGTGAGTGTCCCACAACCTACCAACTTAATTCTCTTTGAATTATATTTCCACCGCATTTGGTTTCAGGATTTATGCCCATTTTCGTAAAACTCATATGTGCAAAAAATGCAAGTTCCAAAGAAAAATCTGCCTTACTTCCGCGACACGCCGCTGTTATTTTTGGTGCCTATTTTAACTTTTTAGGTCCAAGACTTTTAAATCTTGGGCCTAAGGGTTCCGACACTTGAAAATACCTATACTTAGCCTTATTTCACCCTCATATCATTCTAAATATTCCCCAATACTCACCTAAAAATTTAGATTCATATTTCACCCTAAATTTAAGTCCCAATACTCAGGACCAATCTTAAGGATTTCATTCAAGCTTTAAGTCTCCATCTCCAATCTTCTTTAAGGGTTCTTCAAAGTCAAGTTTTATGGGTTTTACCCATTGGGTCCTTTCACCCATAATGTCCTAATGTCCTTTTTACTAATATTTCGTGATTTAAAATTGATTTTACATGTGGATCTCATATATTAAGAAATTTACTGCACAGTAATTTGTGTTCATGGAAATATGGTTGTTTTAGCATGTTTTGAGCTATAAATCTTGGATCTAATGTTAGGTTTGATGAGGGGTTTTGATGTGTATGTCATAGGGGTGTTTCAAGGTGTTGACTGAAGGCTTTACAATAGATTTTCTTACATGATTTCATCTAAATTGCATGGTATCTTACTCCATTTAACACCCTCTAAGTGTTTGATAAAATGTTCAGTTATGGTTTCTTGAGGAATTGAAGGCCCAAAGCATGAGATATGATTTAAATAACTATGTGATGATGAAATGAGCTGATGTACATGATGAATCCTATTTAAAGTGTAACACTAGGGTGATGGGTGTTATTATCACCAACCTTAGTGAGGGGCTTGTACCTCACACACTAGGGTGATGGGTGCTATCATTACTAACCTACCAAGTGGTTTGTACTTTGGAAATATAGTGCACTAGGGTGATGGGTGCTATCATCACTAACCTTGATGAGGGGTTTGTACCTCACACTATAGGGTGATGGGTGATATCATCACTAAACTTAATATGGGTGTTATCATCACTAACCTACCAAGGGGTTTGTACTTTGGAAATCTAACTTGGTATCTTCTACTCATTTTGTGTCCTATATGAGTATGAGTTACTTAAGCATGTTTTACTTATGCATTGATCATACATGTCATATTTCTATATATTATGTATGGGGGCTGACGCCTTCCCAGTGCCGGAAGGTCAAGGAAATTGGTGACCTGATGCCTATTACCTATTATTTTGCATTTTGGATTATGATGCTTATCTCTTATTGCATTACATCCCACATACTTAGTACATTCAAACATACTAATGCATACTCTTTCCTACTTGATATCACCATGTAGGAACCGGTGCTCAAGTTGATCATCCTCCTCCTCTATGTGGCTTGATCTGTTCTACTCAAAGCTAGTTGGTGAGTCCTCCACTTTGGGGACTTAGTCTATGTTACTCTTATCTATGTATTGAGACATCTTTCTTATGTTCTATTTTGACAATGAGGGTGAGCCTGGTTGCTTTGTCTTGGCCCCCGCTCTTGTATATGCATAGAGGTATTGTTGGACATGTTATTTATTATGCTTGAGCTTTGACTCACTTATGATATTCAAGCTATTTAAGTATAAATATCTCTCTCCCTTAGTCCCAATTCCCCTTGTTTATGTTGCTTATGTTGCTTCACATTGCTTTCGCGACCAAGGATGTGTAATGATATACTATGAGGCTTGTTTGGAGTTCCATCGGTTCCCCATTCACCGGTCATGTATAAACCCTAGGCTTGGGTAGTGATAACCTCTCTGGCCATCTCCTTATCACTGCCATCAACATGAGCTATGCTACCTATAAACACCCTACTCAAATCATCCACAACTACATTTGTGTTACCAAGATGATAATGCACACTCACACCATAGTCCTTAAGAAGTTCTAACCATCTCCTTTGCCTGAAGGTGAGATCCTTTTGAATGAAGACATATTGTAGGGTCTTATGATCGGTGAATACATCAACATGCACCCCGTATAAGTAATAAAGCCAAATCTTTAATGCAAACACAACAGCGGCTAACTCAAGATTATGGGTAGGGTAGTTCTTTTCA
>JAABOM020062439.1:0-10252 GCA_011800125.2 Solanum clarkiae | reverse complement strand
CGTACAACTTTCGATAAAAATTCTAAATCACTTTAAAATTGTTTTGAAGCCCATTCTAGTAGTGTGCATGATGGAGATTAAGTAAGTTCTTTTGAAATCACCGTTATGTGTGAATTTGAGCAACTTTGAAAATATTCATGTATGAATAACAAAAATGAATATTTTGCATATCACTAAGCTTATGGAACTAGTTTTTATGCATGTGATTCTCTCGACTCTATTCGTGCCATTATGGTCTCGTTCACCGGTTCACGGGCCAGTTATTGTCGTGCATATGTTTAACTATATGTATATATATATATTTCAAAGTAGGTTGGTTACGGCAGGTCGGTTTGCCCATGGGCCGGCTTTGCTTAGTTTGGAGACCCTTCGCCTCAGCTCACCTATCCTATGACGTGAGTGCTTGTCCCCTTCGCCTCCGCTCACTTATGCTACAGTTGGGACTTGTGTTGGAGATTCGGGGATTTGAAATTTCTGGTGTTATGCTGTGGTATGGCTCAAGTTTGGAGGTCGCCATCGTTCCCGTCCGATATGCATTACTTTGACATTTAAATAAAGGATTATTTTGATGTTTGCATGCAGGTTTGACTCGTATATTTTTATTGGGATTATTACTCTCATCTATATTTCGTACTTTCCACTTTACATAATCGGTACGTATTTCGTACTAACCCCCTTCCTTCGGGGGCTGCATTTCATGCCCATAGGTACTGACGTGCAAGTTAGAGAGCCACCTTCTTATGATCTCTGTCTACTGTTAGAGTACTCCCTTTGTCTCAGGAGCAGACTTTTGGTATATACATGTATACTTATTTTCTGTATTTTGTATTTAGGTATATTTGAGGGTATGACGGGGCCCTGGCCATCTTATGATTTAGTTCGTATGTATAGAGGTCTACGGATACAAGTGGGTGTGGGATATTGCATGTGGTATGACTATGTACGTATGATACGTTTGTTGGGCGGTTCTACCGCAGCGGTGACCTTGTCGGCCTGCATATGTATGTGTATGGATATTTATTGTATGCTGAGGGTACCGTTTGCAGGTGTGGTTAGTCAGTAAAACAGAGGAAACTTTGTCAAAATTTCGGTAGATTCCTTAGCTATTATAGATGGAAATCCGATTTAGTGTTTGTCTGGGTGCCCAATCGGCACTAATCACGGTCCCCGGGTTGGGTCGTGACAATTGCTAATCAATAAACCGATTAGTTATGTATGTTAAAATTGTCATAAATGATGATAATAACGACCCCTACCCTTAACTGTAGACAAATTAGAATTGGATTAAGTTTTTACCTGGAGCACTCGTCATTTTCCTCGTACCAACGGCAAGCCTCGCGACGACAAATTGTTTCTCGCCCCCAAACCCTTTCTTCTTCTTCTTCTTCTTCTCTTTTTTTTTAAAAAATTCTTGCTTCTAACTTATTATGTATTAAAAGTAATAAACCTTACTACTTGTCTTAATTAATATAGGAAAAATAGTATGGGAAGTTACATAAATTACCACTTAGTCTACTAATTAAATTAGTTATTAAAATTTATCCCTTAACCAAATAATAAAAAAATTATGAATAGTCCAAAATACTAATTTAAAATATTTCAAGATAAATCTTGTAGGAATTCAAAAGAACTAATTCTCAAAATGACCTAGCGGGTCATTACAATATGTCATGCATGTGAAATATACATATATATTCTTAAACTTATCAGAAGTACAACTCAATATAAGAGAAACCCTTATGTTAACACTTCAATGAACATAGCTAAATATATATAACATATGGTACTCAAAACTTTGTTCTGTACTTCGCTCAACTTCATTAAATATGCAGCATAATTAATGAAAATACTTTAATAAGGAAATACTGAATCTCAACTAAGTAGAATAAAAAGAATCTTTACTTCTTGGGGAGTTTCTCTAACCGACAACTATCACTGTGAGTTTTGTGATGATACAACATGTTGCCCATGCTGCCAGAGCCATCCCGTACTTTGCTGGGGTAGGGGACAAATAACTAGGGGAGTGGATCCATCCGAAAACTAGGCCATCTCAGTGGCTAATGAGGAATGTATCTTGGTACAATCCTATCCTATGCTAGCTACATAGTTTATGAGTTCGAGTAGTTTATTCTACTCTCGCTCATATAGGTGCTCACTACTACTCCCAAAACACTTTTATATAGCTCATAACTGTAAAGAATATGAATTCTCAATATTCTGATCTTTCGGTGACTTAACGCAACTTTAACTTTTCTTAAACTTTTCTCAACTTATTTTAAACTTTTCTTTATCTGAAAATACTATTGTTACAAGGGTCTCAAAACCTAACTTTATTACTCAGCTATGTGTCTCATACCTAGCTTGTATTACTTCTTAAGACTTAGATTAAAAGGTACTCATACTAGTCTTTATTTTCTTGAAATAGTAACAAGATTTTCAAGAAACCTCAACAACAATAAATCTTGTTCATACCTGAGTATAACTTTGATAACAATACTTTAATTAAATAATATAGAAATGAAGAATCAAAATATTCGTCAAGAATCTATACTTACTATGGAAATTGACATACTTCACAAAATTTACATAAATTTAACTTCAATTAGTACATGAAGGTTCTTGGTTGAAAACTAACGTAAAATTTCTAAAATATTCTCAAAATAATAGTTTTAGGGTGGCCTTACATACCTGAGAAAGAGTTCTTGAAGAATTGGAAGGAATTCTTAAGCCCTCTTACGATCTTGATTCTTTTTGGGCATGAGTTTCCTGAGAGGATTTTCTTGTTTTGAACGTATGAATTGATGAAAATAAGCATTTAGGACTTAATTTAAGCTTATAATCGACTAATTTAGGATTATGGAGTGTGAGAATGGTCGAAACTACCCTTCCCAATTAAAAGTAGAAAAAGTCCATTTTGTATTGGTGCACGTCGCACACTAGTGTTGAAATTTAATTTTTTCGCAAATTTTCAACCTTCGTCGAATTTTCGAAAAAAGAGTGTGATTCTGCATCCTTTCTGATTGCGGAAGGGGCACTAAAAGCTCAATATTCTTTATTTTCTTTGAAAAAATAATTTGTGTTTTTTGCGTTAAAGTTGAGTCGAGTCGAGACCACTTTCTGACTTAGTTTTTCGCACTAATCGCAAATCTGGTCTCGGATTTGCAAACGGAGCATGACAAGACATGTTGCACGAAAGGTCAATTTTATGGGTAGTTTGGTATTTTCACCGGGTGTTACAATATCTCCCCCTTGGGATCATTCGTCCTCGAATGATGAGGATTTTGTGGTAATGAGGTACAAATAAACTCATGACTCGTGGCAATACTCAATAAATCAAACTCTCCACCCCCACCGATCTTACTAGTCTCTATTCAGACTCCAGAATATACACATCAAGAACTTAATTACCCAAATACTCCAAATTATGGGTGAACACTGACTCAAGAGTGGAAAACTCAACTCCATCAACTTAAGCATATAGCTCTTCTTATTTCCATCTTACCACCTCCTCCTCTTCCATTCATACCTACCTTTAAGCCTCAAGATGCTATTCACGAGATAATCATATCCATAAAAAGACAATCCTTAATACTCATCTCTAAACTCCCACGGGGCTTTCATCCAAGATCACTAAAATAATCCTCCTCACTACTATGCTCTTTTGTTCAGGTTCTATCCTTCACTAACAGGAGCTTGCAACTCCCATCATCACCTAAGTCTATGGAATACTTTTATCATTTTCAAGCCTAATTCAAAGTCACCAAGTTCTACCTCTAAGTTGATCACACTCATGTCCATCTAATTCATGAGGACTATGTACTGCACTTTTCTAGAGGCTTGCTTATAAAGAACACCATTCCCATACATCTATTCTTCACTTAATGATGATTACACCTTCGATATTATCATCCTAATCACTTCATGGCTTCTCAGAAGTTGACATTACTCAGAATTCACTAAACTTATGACAACACCTCGACACATTCAATTTCATTAACTCCTATTTGGAGGCAGGCCGATTTACCATTACCTGACTGTTACATACTATTAGGTCTCATCTTTATCTATAACCTTAAATAGTACAAGCGTACTATAATTGTCACCCATTCCCTCTCATCTGACACAACTCATCAACTATCATCATCACTATCAATACCAAAGACATAATTTTTATGAAGGCTTAGAGTATAATATCGTAAGCACGATTCTTTCAGGAAATCTGATATGAGGACATTCATAACATGATGTGATGCCACTAGGGCTCACCATAAGTTTATGGAACTGCATATACTGGAAAGCTCAAGTCTTGTGTTAGGTAACCAAAAACAGTGGAAACCATTAGTTCATGAGATAAGATCAGAGTTACTGAATGAGGTTATCACTTCTCACTTTAAAAACTAAACATGAACACGTATCAACATAGATTGAATGAGTCTGAATCATGGTCATGGTGCCCTTGCATGATAAAGGAATAAAGTATCATCACGGTAAAGTATAAGGAATATGAGATAGGAAAGCATTGATGCCTCGTTTTGTGTAACTTGCCACTATCAAAAGCTCAAGGTCTACTTTGGCTCATTATCTAAACATCTCCCCCTTATCTTAAAGGTCACTTCTCTAGGTCTGTGGACTAATTCTCTTCACTATGCTATAAGTACAACCCTCTAGATGATTGGAGCACCACTATGTACAGAATGCTTATATCCTCCGGTTACTTACCACTCAAGGTTGTGAAACTGCTACTAAAACATTCTTCCAAGGTACGAACTTCTAACCTTCTTCTATCTGTGTAAGCATCTTCAATTTCTTGCTACTCTCGTTAGCACAACATCCGCTTTTTAGGACTTATGATCTAATATCTTCCTTTTTGGTCAGCTGGCACTTATCTTCTAAGTTCTCTTACATTGGACTAAAGAAAGCCTGAACTATAACAAACATCTCCTTATTATCTATGACTATACTCCTTGGACTCAAATCTTAAGGGTAGAAGATATGTTCTACATTAGCTTACTCCACCTTGATAGCTCCATTATACTATCTAGATTGTTGTAGCAGTCACAACTTGGAGCTTCATATAGCTTTACTCTATCCTGGCTACACCTCTTAAGCCTCTTGCTATCTCATGAGCTATCCTCCCTCCACTATTCATATCAAGGGGCACCTACACCATGCTCATACATAACATTCCTGGAAAGTCAACATCCTAATCCCGAACATGCATTATGGGAAGCCTCTTAAGTAGTTCCCCAATACGGACTATCACTATCACGTGTTATCTCCCTTTTCACATGACTCCTCAAAAATTAAGCTCAAGGTCTAGTACTAGCATAGGCATTACACTCTCCTGACATATCGTACCTACTCATAACCACTAGGTAAAATTCTAGGAACACAAGCCCGCTAAAACATCATAGCAAGTACCCAGTCAACATATCTCACACTTATAGACTGGCTTGAATATACATCTTAGGCTCTCTTCTTATCTAATGACTTAGCCTCAATTCACTATCTTCATCTAAGGATCACATATAATGTTCTTGTAACATCATACTTCTTTCAAGTCAATACTTAATTTCTCGCTAATGCTATGTCAGGTCTACTAGACCTGACCTCCAACTAATAGTGTCACTCTCATCCTGTTGTCCCCTCTTTACATGATACCCACTTAAGGTTCAAACTTAAGGTTTAATACTAAACACGTGCATCTATACTTCTCATATACATATATACTCGAATAACTCTAAACTGCTAGATAAGTTCAAGAAATGTTAGATCACCAACCCTCATGACAAGAATTAATTCTCCAACTCATGGTCTATCTAAGCATAATCCATCATCACACTCTCTTTCCTAGGTCAGATAGTATACACTCCTCCATCACACATCCTTACCTAGCTAAGCTTGTAACTCTACAATTCTCACATGACTCCCCTTTCAAAATCATGAGCCTAGTTTACATCTACTACTTTGTGCCCTCTTTTCTCACATTCAACACATACACTCATCATTACTAGCACCATGATACTTCAACATCAGCTCCTTTCATATTCGAGTGTGCAACTTCTCAAACAAACTAACGGCTCTTCATATACCTTATCATAGAAGCTATACTATTCTTACTACCCTTTAACAAAAACCTATAAGGAACCCAACTAATCACCACACGACTCTTAGCTACTAGCTTCAAGAACTTACTATTCTCACTCTTTGTGATTACTATATCTATCTAGCTCTGGGAACCTTCTGTCACATGGTTTAAAAAGGACTTCAATCCCTTTCTCTCAAGGGGAGAGGATACTACTAAGTATTAGAGACATAACTTAACTTTTCTCTCAAGAATAACATCTGCAGAATGATAGAGGGAACATAGTCTGCGAAACATCATATTGGATTGATAACTCAAGCACACTAGGTGACTCATCTCAAGCCTACTGTAGTCTCTTTGCTTTTTGAATACTTTATCAGAAGGGAACTTAACAATAAGGATCTGGGATCTTCTGTTCCAACCACCTTAATTTATGAGAGGTAGTTGAACGAATCTAGAAACCGCACGAATATAGACAAGTTGTCTACAAAGTAACTTTACTGCACGATCTAGAGTATAAAAGAAGGAAAACTTTTCTTAGATGTCCATAGTCCCTTATTTATGGAAGTGGGGCCCTCACAATCATAAATAAGACTCTACGGACAAGGCTTTGTAGACACCCTAGGACACTTGAACTCTGTGCGCTAATACCAAGTTTGTCACGCTCCGAGCCTACACCTTGGACGTGGCCGGCACTCGAAAACCAAATTAGGTCCCAAGAGAACCACTTGTCCTGGCTAACTTACTCAGTGGAAGACAATAATACTGTAATGAATTAGAAAGGGCTCAAATTTCATGAACTTAAAGAATACAGTGACAAAGTACACAAGTTAACTTAAAAGCTTTCAAAGAAATAACTTGAAACAGTGTCCTTCTAGTCTATGAAGCCTCTAAAGTACTGACTCTAAATAAGGTACCGGAGAAGGCTCATAGGTACCTCAACAACAAAAAATACAGATAAATGAAACTCCTGAGCTCCTCTTGATACTAAGAGGTGTCACCGACCGCTGATAGGGAATGTCCTACTAATTACCTGCTAACATAGACACCTGCAGCTGCATCATGATACGATGCAGTGCCAAAGGCATCAGTACGTGGAATGTATGGTATATAAGATGGACAAAACGTAATTAAAGTAGAATACTTACTTTAAAACTGCACTTGGAGATAGTTTAACTTAAAAAATATGTCATGCGTGTGAAATATACATATATATTCTTAAGCTTGTCAGAACTACAACTCAACATAAGAGAAACCCTTACGTTAACACTTTAATGAACATAGCTAAATATATATAACACGTGGCACTCAAAACCTAGTTTTATACTTGGCTCAACTTCATTAAATATGCAGCATAATTAAAGAAAATACTTTAATAAGGAAATACTAAATCTCAACTAAGTAGAATAAAAAGAATCTTTACTTATTGGGGAGTTTCTCTAATCAACAACCATCGCAATGAGCTTCATGATGATACAACATCTTGCCCACGCTGCCAAAGTCGTCCTGTACTTTGCCGGGGTAGGGGACGAAGAATTAGGGGAGTGGATGCATCCCAAAACTGAGCCATCTCAGTGGATAATGAGGAATGTATCTTGGTACAATCCTATCCTATGCTGGCTACATAGTTTATGAGTTCGAATAATTTATTCTACTCTCACTTATATCAGTGCTCAATACTACTCCCAAAACACTTTTATATAGTTCATAACTATAAAGAATATGACTTCTTTATACTACTCTCACTTATATCGGTGCTCAATACATTACTTTTATATGTAATGGTGAACATTTATATCAAAGTTGCCCCATGAGAAAAAAGAAAAGTTAATGTTTGGTGCACATAAATATATTACACTGTTTGTCTACTTATTTAGAAAATAGTTTAAAAAGAAATCAATCTTTTATATTTTCAATCTTTGTGAATATTGTTTTCTTTAGGAATAAAATTATTTAGAGCATTAATGTTATCTCATAAAAGTTGACTCATGAGAAAAGGAGATAGATTAATGTTTCATGCACATAAATATATTACACTATTATTTTGTATTTAGAAAATAATTTAAAGAGATATAGGGATGGCAATAGGGCGTGTGTGGGGCGCGTGTGGGGCACATGTGGGGCGGGTACGGACCGCGTGCGGGGGCCCTATTGAGCTCAATCAACAATTTTATAAACTACCTCGCCCTCTCCCGAATGATTAGTTTTTTCATTTCCAACCTGCTTGCCCCGCCCCACATGGACCCGCCCTGCTTAAATTTTAAATTTTTTTATTTTTTAGTTGAATTTATTTTTTTTGGGCTAATTAACGTCTCAACAACTAATTAAATATTCTTAGTTGACATTTTAACAATTGTTTCGTAATCATTAATTAAAAGTTTCTAATTAACATTTTAACAACTAACAATTACCAGACATGTGTAGTTTAAATTTTAGAAAAAAAAATAAAATTTACATCCGAGGTCTGAATGGATATCCATGAGGATGTAGGATAACATTCTGTGAACCTGCATGATGTGGGGCTGTAGATTGAGTTGATGACAGATTTTCTAGCAAAAAAAAGTATTAGAAAGACATAGGACAACATCTTGTGAACTCAACTACTGTGGAGGTGCAACTTGATATGATGATACATTTTCTGAGTTTAAAATATTTTATACGTAACATGATAACATAAAATGATATTTTTCTCAGATGTTAAGTGATGAGTAATTCGTATATGATTCATAAATTCCTTATGAGTACGAAATGCTCTAGTGAATAAAGGACATCGAAATAAAACACGAAAAGGTAGTAAAAATGATGGAGGAGAAAAATTTGCATTATTCATATTTGAAATATGAATAACAAAAAGATTCTCTGAAGTAGAAAATGATAGGAAAAAAACCAATTATACAGTAAAATTTGTAAGAATGAAGAGAATTTATAGACTTTTCACCTGCTCGTTTGTCTATGTTTATTCTATTTTTGCAATGAGCAACAACTTTTAATATCAAAGTTTTTAATCTACTGATTTGTTTTTCCTAATTTATAACAAACTTCAAGAAAAACATGAGTGAATATGTTTTCTCATAAAATGGTCAGTCCTTAAATAAGTAAAAGAAAATTATTACCATCTGTCTATATTTAAATTAACTAACAAATGCAGATGATATGAATTTTAGATTGTAATAATCTATAACACATAATGGATACAACTGTAAAATTTTAATTCAAAAGTATCAGATTATCTTATTTGTAAGTGATATTATCATGATAATTATGATATAAAGGGGAAATAACATTCATCTGTCTCACCAATTAATTGTAGATTTGAACAATTAAAAACTTGCAAACATTATTTATTTTAGTCAACGTATAATAGTTATTTTATTTATTCTCTGTCCATTTAATAACATGTCTAGATTGAGGTAATTAATAAATTAAGACAAGGTAATGATGAACATTTATATCAAAGTTGACACGTGAGAAAAAAGATAAATTAATGTTTGGTGCACATAAATATATTACACTCTTTTTCCTCTTATTTAGAAAATTGTTTAAAAAGTAATCAATCTTTTATATTTTCAATCTTTGTGAATATTGTTTTCTTTATTAATAAAATTATTTAGAGTAATAATTTTATCTCATGAAAGTTTACTCATGAGAAAAGAAGAAAAATTAATTTTTGATGCACATAAATATATTATATTATTTTTTTGTACTTAGAAAATAATTTAAAGAGAAATAGGGATGCCAATAGGGCGCGTGTGAAGCGGGTACGAGGCTCGTGCGGCGCACATATTAAGCTCAATCCACAAATTTTTTAAGCTTCTCCGCCTTATCCCGCATGATGATTTTTTTCATTTTCAACCTGCTTGCCCCACACCAAATAGACCCCCCAATCCCACTTAAATTTTAAATTATTTTTTTACTTTTTAATAAAATTTAGTTTTTTTCTTTTGCTACTTAACGTCTCAACAACTAATTAACTATAGAAATTAACATTTTAACAACTAACAATTATCAGACATGTCTAGTTTGAATTTTAGAAAAAAAATAAAATTTGTATCCATGAGGTGTGAATGGATATCTGTCACGGCCCAACCTAGGGTCGTGATCAGTGCCCGATAGGGACACCTTGACACATAATAACCTGAAATTTCCCATTTATCCGACCTGGAAACC
>JAABOM020062438.1:0-10252 GCA_011800125.2 Solanum clarkiae | reverse complement strand
AATTTGAGCAACTTTGGCAAAATTTCATAAATGACTAACTTCTTGAATTCAAAAATGAACATTTTGCATATTACTAAATTTTTGGAACTAGTTTGTACGCATGTGATTCTCACGACTCTATTTGTGCCATTTTGGTCTCGTCCATTGGTTTCCGGTCCGATTATTATCGTGCTTATGTATAACTATATGTATATATGTATATATATTCTGAATTAGGTTGGATACGGTGGGTCGGTTTGCCCATGGGCCGGCTTTGCTTAGTTTGGAGACATAAGGAGCTGCGCGCTTGGGATATGTTGGCATCATGACGTGTGGGCGCTGGGAACCCTTTGCCTTGGCTCATGTGAGTGCTTTGGCCCCTTTGTCTCGGCTCACATAACGGGCATGATGACCTCTACACATTATGATACGTGAGTGCTTTGGCCCCTTTTCCTCGGCTCACCTATCCTATGACATGAGTGTGTGGCCCCTTCGCCTCGGCTCACTTATACTACAGTTGAAACTTGTGTTGGAGATTTCGGGGATTTGAAACTTCTTGTGTTATCCAGTGTTATGGCATGAGTTTGGAGGTCGCCATCGTTCCTGTCCGATATGCATTACTTTGATATTTAAATAAAGAATTATTTTGACGTTTGCATGCAGGTTTGACTCATATATTTTTTTTGGGATTATTACTCTCATTTATATTTCGTACTTTCCGCTTTACATATTCAGTACATATTTCGTACTGACTCCCTTCCTTCGGGGGCTGCGTTCATGCCCGCAGGTACTGACGTACATGTTAGAGAGCCACCTTCTTAGGATCTCTGTCTACTGTTGAAGTGCTCCCTTTGCCTCAGGAGCAGAGCTTTTTGGTATTTACATGTATACTTATTTTCTGTATCTTGCATTTATGTATATTCGAGGGTATGACGGGGCTCTGTCCCGTCCTATGATTTAGTTCGTATATGTAGAAGTCTGTGGATACATGTGTGTGTGGGATATTGCATGTGGTATGACTATGTATTATGATACGTTTGTTGGGCGGTTCTACCGTAGCGGTGACCTTGTCGGCCCGCATATATATGTGTGTAGATGTTTGCTGTGTGCTGGGATTACTGTGTGCAGGTGTGGTTAGTCAGTAAAACAGAGGAAACTCTTTCGAAATTTTGGTAGATTCCTCAACTATTATAATTGAAAATCCGGTTTAGTATTTGTCTGGGTGCCTAATTGGCACTAATCACGGTCCCTGGGTTGGGTCGTGACACATAATCCCCCTGAGCAACAGAACCAGGTGGTTGCTCCATATATACTTCCTCTTGCAGATCACCATAAAGGAAAGTATTCTTGATGTCCAACTGATGTAAAGGACAATTATTTGAAGCAGCTACACAAATGAATAAGCGAACAGAAGTGAGTTTAGAAACTGGAGAAAAGGTGTCTGAATAATCCACTCCATATGTCTTAGCATGCCCTTTGGCGACAGGCCTGGCCTTAAGACTTGCCACTGAACCATATGGATTAACTTTAGCTATGAACACCCTCTTACATCTCACTAGTTTCTTTCCATTAGGTAAATCCCCCAAATCCCATGTACAATTTTCCTCTAAGGCATTGATTTCATCAAGCATCGTATCAGACCATCCAAGATGCTTCAAAGCCTCTCTCACTAGTTTAGGTGTAGAAACAGAATCAAAAGAAACAATCAAGGATCTAGATGTAGAGGATAAACTGTCATAGGAATCAAATTAGCTATGGAATATATGGGTTTACAACTCTGAGTACCTTTGTGAAGAGCAATAGGGAGATCAACATCCGATGATGAAGTAACTGGTGATGGACATGTATCCTCGGTCTCTTGCCTCCTCGAGTAAACATGAACAATTGATGGTTTTACTGGAGTTGTTGAGGGCACAATAGTTGATTCCTGCTCAATAGAAAAACTAGGAGATGGGAGAGACATATCATCAGATTGTTTTGTCGTAGAACAAGCAACCTAATAGACCAACCACTCATCTTCCTCCCCCTGACTTGTAGAAATGGGAGGTGCATAGAAAAATGGTGTAGTCTCTGAAAATACTACATCAGTTGACATAAGATATCTGCCAAGTTCTACAGAATAACATCGATATCCTTAATAGACTAGAAAAACACACTTTAACTTGGAAACAGATGACCTAACATCTCGAACATAACATATGCTTCCAAATACCTTAGGTTCTACCAGAAATAGTGACTTGTTTGGAAAGAGAACTTTGTAAGGTATAATACCAACAAGCACAGTAGATGGCATGTGATTTATTAAGAAATAAGCCATAGAAACTGCATCAGCCCAAAAATGCTTAGGAACCTTTATTTGAAATAAAAGTTCCCGAGTTGTCTCAAGTAAATGCCTATTCTTCCTCTCAACAACTCCATTTTGAGAGGGTGTATCAACATAAAAAGACTGGTGGAGAATACCATTTTGTCTCATGTATGACTGAAATGATTCTGACATATACTCTTTAACATTGTCACTCCTTAAAATACGTACAAAAGCATTGAATTGAGTTTTAACTTCAGCACAAAAGGCACAAAAATAGGTAAACACTTCTGAGCGGCTCTTCATAAAATATATCCAAGTCATCCGAGAGAAATCATCCACAAAAGTGACAAACTACTCATGCCCAGTTTTGGAGACGACAGGACATGGTCCCCAAATATCAGAATGAAATAACTCAAAAGCTGACTCAGCTAGCTTATTAATCCTTGGAACCATTGAGGTGCGATGATGTTTTGCAAATAGATATGACTCACATTCCAATGAAGGAATATTCTGAAATTGAGGGCAAAGCTTTTTCAATAAGGGTAGAGAAGGATATCTCAATCGACAATGTGCTTCAAATAGGAACACCACACTAGAGTAGAAAACAAGCCTAAGCTCTCAATCATCAAGGATGTAGAGATCATCATATACATATCTTTTACCAATAACTTGATTTGTCGTAAGATCACAAAACAAACAATAATTCAAAAAGAACGAGATATAAAAATTTAAATCTCTAGTAACTTTGCTAACAGAAATCAAATTAAAGGTCAACTTTGGTAAACTTAACACTGTTGACGGGGTAACGGAGGAGGTTACTTTAACAGTCCCAGATCCAACAATATTGCAAGTTGAACCCTCAACTATAGTAACTGGTGATGGTGCATTATGTAGATGAAAGCTAGAAAAAATATTAGAGTTACCTATCATATGATTTGTGTCATCTAAGTCAATCACTCATTTATTTGAAGAAATAAAAAGACATGTCTTATCTGACTCCGAAAATGCATTCACTGAAGTGGGTCCCATTAGTGTTTTTTTTGTTGAGCAAATTTCTCCATAGGTAACCCAATCACAGAGGGGCCAAGTCAATGTTCAGCAAACCTTCAACATCACAACTTGAATTAAATAGAATAAAATTGAAAATTTTCTAACAAACAGTGTAGCCTAGAGTCACAGATGTGAATCAATAAACTAACAAAGAACAATGAAACCAGGGATGACCACCACAAGCAACCCACTGATCCAACAACAATGAGCATCCATAAAAGCACAAAAGATGAATGCCAAATTAAATTTGCAGGAGTGAAACTGATAAGGTAACGCCAAAAGTAAAACACACGATCAGTTCTGCCAAGTCACGTGCTAGAGCGTGAGAGATGGTGGTGGCGTGTTTGACACACTAGCTGCCCACCCTAAAGCTGGTGAAGGTTCTCCCAGCTGAATATACTATTCTACTTCCTCCTATGTTAGTGGTGAGACAAAATAGTCACTCCGTAAATGTGACCCAAATGATGAGTTCAAATCACATGGGAAGAGTTCCCAATTCCCAATTTATGAATATGAATCGAGCCTATAATCTCTGATACCATGTACTCAGATGGAAGAAGAAGTTGTATCATTCTAGTAGAAAAGCAATGTATAAATACAATAGATAGTGTGCTATCTTAGGAAAGAAATAAACTAACTGAAGAAAGAAGTAAAAGATGATTCCTATAAATCTACTACCTAAATAAGGCTATATACATTACTAGGAATTAAGTCTATATTCATTCTATAACAGTCATCTTCTTCTGAACAATCATTCTGGCACTACTTGTCCTCTTTGCAAAACTTAAGATTGTGACTACCAACATATAGGCAAAATAGAAAAGACCATCACCAAGCATCATGGCAATTGCGATTAATACCTTGTATCCTTGGATACCATGAAGACTTGTTGGGGATAAGTGGGCAGAGTACTAGTCCCCTTTCTTTGTTCAATCATTGGCCACATCATACCCCATGATAGTATAGAGCCAATTAACAATGATAGGTTAACCCTGTAGGGGCAAAGCATACCAACTCCAACATAGGTGGACAAGAAATCAAAATAGAACCTTTTGGTATAGGCTTTGGAACCAAATAGAGTCAAGCTACCAAATCTGCAGCACGCACAAATAAATTGATTGAGACAGATGCCTAGGGATAAACTTCAACGGCTTATTCCTGTGTCTTGGATCACCAAGTATGAGGAGTTGAGACACCATCCTCAACCTCTCTTACACGATGAAGCATGCACTGAAGAGGTTCATGATAACACACATCTAACCGGGTCCAATCAATCTACCAATATAGTTATGTCGGTCCACATGCCTAAAGTACCTATAAATCATTTAGATGATATAGACCCATACCTGTGTCTTGGTTGCTCAGTTCTACCAGGACTGACCAGGTTTAGATACAATAGTTTGACCATGACAGATGTGCTGCAAACTGGTTCCATGACAGATGTACTCCATAGAACCTCGACTGTGTCTATCAAGGATGTCAAGAAGAAGAAGCAAGTGATGATGACACTCCATCACGGAGCAGAAGAGGAGAAAGAAGTGAAAGGGAACTCAAGAAAAGATACGATGAAGGAGATCCATCTGTTGGTTCTCTAAGTCATCCGGGAAAATACGAATTCCTAGTTTCATATACACCTCAAAACCTTTCCACCTCAACTACTCCACCCAAACTTGACACCTCCACAAAAGAGCCTATGCCACCACTGTCCATGATATCCACCACAAGCTCCAGTCACAAAAGTAACCTTTCCTCACACAAATTGATTGAAAAGGATAACCTAAGTCAAGTTCCAGATATGCCACAAAAAGTTATCCATCACCCAGGAGAAACCAGAAGAAATTATCCACAAGGAGGACAAGCTTCACGGCCAATCAGCGGATTATATCATAAACAACTAAATGTTGCCGAAAGAATATCACTCTATCAGCAGTATTGCTCAAGCTAAAACCAAGCATAGGAGCAAGATCAGGATGGTAGACATATCTTGCCAAAATGCTCATCTTATTCAAGCACCGCAACAACGACTACATATCATCCTGCTTGAAAAGTGCTCAACAGGGGAGAACCTTTTCCAGTTCTTTGACCAGCAACGGAAGGAAATGGACTCCATCATCATCACATCCTACAGCTGAGATACAACTTTGAACAAGAGGAGGAGACCACCTCTCTCTCTTAGAGTACCTCAGTTCAGCTGGACCTAACATATTCCTCACTCAATCCCGACAATTCATTCTCCATTTTCCAATCTAAACCAAAGTTATCTACACCAGTCACTCAGGACAAAAAGGATGGAAATGAGTTCGACATAGCAAAACTTGTCTGAGAAAGAAAGGATGCGCTTGCTGCCCAAAAAGAAGCAGAAGCAGATCGCAAGCGATCCCAATGGAGGAAGGATTCCTGTAAGAATCCTAAAGGAGTCAAATAACAGTATATGCCATATACAGTCTCACGATGGAAGGGACTTAACACCACACATCAGGAGCTACACCAAGAAAACTGTACACTGCAACTTGATCACCCCGGATCAAACCATACCATAAATGTGTAGCTTAGAACAAAAGGTTGCTAATGGAACCAATCCTCCATGACAAGACGATGATACCAATAAAGAGGATGCTTTATCAGGCAAAGAAGAGTTCTATGATGCAGTGGAACAACTCAGTGATTCATCCAGCAATAACTCTAGAATGCTACATGGCATAACAATGCAGGTACAATTCTTGATCCCAGCGAAGCATGCAGCCAAACCACATCACCTGGTGAAACTTCCCAACTCTCCAAATGCCATACTTGATGGAAGAGATAGAAACAAAGGCGTAAAGAGAAAAGGAGACTCGAACAATCTCTCACATCACTAGAGGATGAACATACGTAGCCAGCCAACCCAAGCGTTCCATAAAGAAGGCCTGCAAATGCAAAATCTGCTAGAAAACTACGTATCTCACCAGAGATTGCCCCTACTCAAGAAAGACACAAAGGGCCGCATAGCTATTAGCAGATGCAATTGCTACTAGCAGCGATGGCCATAGAGAAGACGATGATAGTGCCCAACCGAAAGATTTTGTATTCCAGACATCTCGACCCGACGAAGTCAACATCATCTCCAATTCTGAAACACCCCATGTTCAATTAGCGATATACCCATATAACTGGACTAAACCGATCCAAATTATTGCCTTCATGGACATATGAGCAGCAACATCGATGCTCAATCCCAACATCCTTCCTAAAAAGCAATGGGTCCCACACTCGAAACCCTTCAACACTACCTTTAAAAGAGTCTTGACTGCTAAAGCCATCACCAAATACCCAATTATGATTGAGTTCTTCCCAGGAGTACAGTTCTGAACCAGAATACTTGGATCTGTCGTCCTAAGGACTGACCTTATCATAGGGTTCAATATCTACAAGAAGTTCAATGATCGACTCAAGGTTGGAACACAGGGCATAGCCTTTAAGGATAAATTCAAGCCATATACGACTGTCACAAGGCTATTTCCTATCACGGAAGAAAAGCAGATCAAGGATGTTGAACGTCAGCTCATAGAAGTATCATGTGTCGATTCACACAAGGAGTTTATGAAGAAGCATGCCAAACCATTGTGGTTGAATGAAGAATTCTTCATCAGACTCCCATTCAAGAAGAATGAGAACATCAATCCAACAAAGGCAAGTCACTCAGGCATGCGCCCGGAACATCTCCAACTTTCCAAGAAGGAATATGAAGAATTACTAGAATTTGGTCTTATAGAACCATCAGATTCACAGTGGGCTTATGAGGCATTTTATGTCAACAAGAGAACCGAACAGACAAGATGAAAGCTTCGACTAGTCATCAACTATCAACCTCTCAGCCACTTCCTACTAGATGATAAGTTCCCGATCCCGAACAAGCTGACCCTATTCTCATAACTAGCCAAAGCCACATACTTCTCCAAGTTTGATCTCAAGTCTGGCTTTTGGCAATTAGGTATACACCCTGAGGATAAGCCCAAGACCGGCTTCTGCATACCTGACCACTATTATCAATGGAAGGTCATGTCATTTGGGCTCAAACCAGCACCCTCACTTTTCTAAAAGACGTTGATTCGAATCTTTCAGCCCATCCTCCACATATCACTAGTCTATATTGATGATATCCTACTATTCAGTGATACTTCCGAGGAACACTATATCCTTCTCCGCCAATTCCATGAACTAGTGAAGAAGTATGACATTATACTCTTCGCAAAGAAGATGATTCTTATAAAGGATGAGATAGACTTCTTAGAAATGCATTTTTCTCATAGAGCATACCACCTAGGGCCACATATCTGCCAAGAATTGCTCAAATTTCGCGATACCAACATGACGATCAAGCAACTCCAATAGTTCCTAGGTGTAATTAATTACGCTCGAGACTTCATTCCTAATGTCTCAACGTATATCATTCCACTCACCAAGATGTGAAGAAGAACACTCCAGTCTAGGGAAAGGACCAAGATTATACAGTACACCATATCAAGGGCATATCCAAGAGGGTTGAGACAACATTCCCTCGGATGTCTTGAAGATCTTACAGACAGATGCGAGCAATAAATATTGAAGTGTTATCCTCCCAGAGGAAAAATATGGCAATCGCAAATCGGTTACGCCAGTGGGAGATTCAAGGATGTAGGACAACACTATTATTCCACCTTCAAAGAAATACTTGTCATTAAAAATGGCATAGAAGTTCAACTTCTTTTTGATCCATATAGAATTTCTTATTGAAATGGACATGAAAGCCTTTCCAAAGATGATCCAGTTAAATTCGAAGATCATTCCCAATTCCTAGATCCTTCGATGGTCCCAGTGGTCCTCTCCTTACAAATTCTAGGTAAAACACCTCAAAGGAAAGGATAATATCATGACAGACTTCCTGTCCTAACTAGAGAAATTTTTAAAGAGGTTAACTACTAGGTCAGACAAAAGTCAGGAAACACCAACAATAAACCATACGAGCATAAGGCTGAAATCACAGAAATGGAATCACAATGTTACAGAACCTACGAGCAAGAACAAGTATTTCACTCGATCACTGAGAAAAGGTCATGAGAACAGAGAATTGAGTAAGAAAAAACACGTCGTCGATTGATGGATGAAAAAAAGATACTCACGCCCGCTGGCGACACCTTCAACCTCTGCATAGTCCGATGCTATCCAATGACATGTGCAAGTTTCACCATTCCAAAATTACCACCTCCACCAAAAGTTATAACTTACCTAAATTATCCACCAAAATTACCTCAGCTTCCTCAACAAGTTTACCCCAAACCTTTGTCACCAAGTTAGTCGCAATACTTTGCCACTAAGCTTACCCAAAATTTGTCACCAAATTAGCCGTAATCCTTTGCCCCTAAGCTTACCCAAACTTTGTCACCCATTCAGTCGTAATCCTTTGCCACCAAACCTACCACAAACTTTGTCCACAAGTAAGCCGCAATTCTTCATCACAAAGCATCCACACTAGCAGCTTACCCACCTGCTTGAAAGCAGCCTACAAGTAGCCTGCACACTTTCTTGCATGCTGCCAACAAGTGACTTACCTACCAGCTTTCTAGATGTCTACAAGTAGCTTACGCACCTACTTGCAGCCGCCTACAAGTTGTTGTCTCACTAGCTTGCACATGTTGTTACATGCCAACATCATGCTTTTATTTTGTATTTTGGTTTAGTAGGCTTCATTCACATGTAAGGTGGGACCCAGTCTGAATAAATTAGATAAAGATAGTTTGTCTTAATAAGACTTACTATTTTTAGAATAAGAAAGGCCCATTCATTCCTAAAATGGAGTGCCATAATGTTTTTTTTTATAGTTGGTTTATAAGGCGAACCTTCTCCTATAAAAGGAAGGCCAAGTCTTAAGTTTGAGACATCTTATCTTAGACCCAACAGAAAATCATAGAAATATTAAGACAAGTCCTTAGTCTAAAGTCTAGAGTCTAAGAGAAATATCCTTAGGAAATTCTCTCAAAGTTACTACACTTTTGTAAATACAATTTCTGTCTGAATAATATGATTATTAGCTAAACTTTCTCTTGTTCTTCTCTCTTAGGGGGTGGGGGGAGATAGCTTGTTCGGTTCCGTAGTCTGAAAGGAGCAAAGAGGGGTCTAAGGTGTCACTCCGGTAAGCTCTGCTCGTCGGGAAATCGATGACTTGGTAGGTTACACAACATTAACTAGGAACTACTACAACAGTTAATGTTTGCCCTTACGCCGCTAGTTGTGTATACAATAGCTCTGGAAATAGAACCAAGTCAGGTAAACCGGTATGGCCAGAAAGAAACTTGAGGAGGGCTAAGTTGAAAGGGCGCTATAGGCCAGGGAGAGCCGCTCAAAGCCCATGTGAAAAGCATAGAAAAGTCAAAAAAACTATCGTGTGGTTTACTGCTTGGTCAGTAAGGTTGCTATTGTGCTCAGAAACCCAGCGGACTTGGGATGGCATGCCGCATATTATGGATGAAAACACTGAAAATGTTGTGGTAGTGGTTCCTCAGGTGATCTTGCATGGCATATGGTCCCACACCGCCTGTAACCTGTCCGAGCCGCCAAGGTCCCGATCCCGCTGGTCCTATCCGTGGTGTCCGCCTAACCCCTGGCTCGCCTCCTCGCTACCCTACATGGTATCAGATCCAACCCAGATGATGCGAACAACGAACCAACTTGTTTCTTGGCAAGCTTAGCTCCTTTAGGAGTGTGGAAGCAGTTATGAGGAATGCAGTTGCCGTTCCACTTGGATAGGTCAACTTGTACTTCATTATCATCATCTTTCTTAGTGTGAAAATCGAGAATAGACCAGCAAAGCTAACTGTTGAAATACAAATATATCGTGTAGTTATTTTTGAAATAAATATATCTTGTAGATATTTAGTTCCTTAGAATTAGGCTAGTAGATAT
>JAABOM020062437.1:3075-44112 GCA_011800125.2 Solanum clarkiae | reverse complement strand
TAAAATCAACCCCCTTTTCAACATGAATCAACAATTTATTACTTCCCCAATACTCCTAGAAGGTTTAATTCACATGGGAAAGGATAGAAATCAACTTACCTTGAATTCCCTTCAAAATCCTCAAACTTCAAATCCGCAAAACCAAGTGTTTCTCTAACAATCTAACACTTCCACGCTACTTGGGGGAACCCATATATCAACCTTGAAGCGTCAAATAGTCGAAAACGATGAAGAAAATGAATTTCCCTTGCCTTGGAGGAGGACCGAGAGCCTCAGCTGAAAGAGCAATGTTGAGCTCTTTTTTTTCTAAGTGTTGAATGATCTTTCTTGTAAGATATGAGGCTTTCATATACTCCAATATATAGACCACTCTTATACACATGGACCAATTAAATAAAGCCACATACTTGGCCCCATAATTTATCCTAGGAAACCCAAGTTGAATAAAATGCACATTTGGTCCCAAATATTTCCAAATTGGACCAATTAAGGATTTACGATTTTTAACTCCCAAGAATAATTAAAAACAAATTCCACTTGACTTAAACCTTAAAATAAATACTTAAATCCCGAATTGTTCAAAATTTTTAATATTCGTCCGAAATTCACAAGTATTCCCAATGTTCAAAATTACGGGTTCTAACACCTACTTTCAAAATCGATAGTCTAGGGGTCCCACTACTGATCCATTTGGCAGTACACCGAATGAGACCTTCTTACCACCTTTTTGATAGTCTTTGAAATTTTTCGGAGTGATTCGGCAGTCAAATTGATTGTTGTCCTCTTTGACATCCCAGACAGATTTCAGTAAAATGGACATAACATTTTACTCCAAACACAAAATAAGGTAAAATTGGATACATTGGAAAGCTAATTCAAAGACTTATAATTGGTAGGTCATAGACCACCTAATCCATTATTTGCTAAAATATATGACCATTGGATGTTGACCCTTATACAAACTCATATCAAAAGTTAGCTGACCGGAACCCTTTGGTCTTCTGTAAAGACTTTGTAGGTCATTTTTGAGCTTATCTATGAAAATTGCTAATTTGACCTTTTGTAAGTTGCTTTGAGCTTATTTTGAACTATCTGTATTGTTGAAACTGAAATCCTATGTTTTAAAGTGGGAAATATGAGTTTTGGCATTTTTTAAAGCTTAAATTATTGAAAAAATGAGTTTTTCTACCATTCTAAGTTTCAAGTGTTAGATTGGAAATCCGTCGATTCCATTAGCTTTGAAATGTCGAATCTATTCTAGAAGAAGTTATAGAACTAAATTTCGAGTTAAACGAAGATTTTGGATCCAAAGTTGCATTTGCATTGTTTTCAAAGACAAAGTTTGACTTTGGTCAACATTCGAAGTTTGAAAGCTTTGACAAAAATTCTGCCAGTTTCACTTGTTTTGGATGGTGAAAATAACACTAGAAATGGTCTTTTTGTGATTTTTGGAATTTTTGAGGTCAGTTTTGGTATATTGAGTTTTAAACTAGTTTTATTGAGTAGCATTTGTAACTGTGTTGAGGAAGTCTTGGAATTAAATTTTTAATTGTACTGTCCAAATCATCGTTTTGGTATGGGTGCATCTCACGTTTGTGTAATTTGGGTTCCAAATGAACCCCGAGGGTCCATTGCGAGTCAAAAATTGCCGCTGAAATTTCTGACTTGGTGCAGCTATTTACTCTTCTCCACATTCATGCCATATGCTCTGCATTCACGGAGGTATTGCCTTTCCCTTCTCTAGATTCATGGACTGGGTCTCCCTTTTCATGGGGTGCAACTTCCTTAGGCTCCGTATTCGTAGTCCCCAGCCCCGCGTTCACGGAGGTCATTATTATCTTATGCTCCGCATTCACAAAGTACATTTTTGACTGAGTCAGTTTAATTTCTTTGTAACACATTTTTTACACATTTTTCAATATTTAATATCCTTGAGGAGATTTCTGATGAAGCTTCGCAAATGTTTCTTTCATCAAATTAATTAATTTCTAGATTTTTATTTTGATTTTGTCTTGAATTTTAATGATTTTGACTGTTGAAAATTGAGGATTTTATGTCTATGATTTGGAAACTTTAAATGTCAATTTCTCCTTCTATACGAGATTAATTTTAATAGGAATTTCACCCACGAACTCCTTTTCTCACGTAGAATCATAATTCCGATCAAATTTTTAGATTCAAGAACTTCAAATTTTATCCCTAATTTTAAACATTTCCCCCCTAAGCCTAGTTCGTGTCAATATGGATATCAAAATTCATCTCTTGACGTGTAATATCTATTTTTGATAGTGGTTGGTTGATTTGGTGATCATTTTGAGGCTTGGATTGATGTAAAGCTTGGTTCGAGTGCAATTTCGATATCAAGGTAGGTTCCTAACCTTTTGGGACTGGACTTAAGTTATTAGATGTGTTTGTGTGACAATTGTAAAATTTATATTATTTTATGAGTTATTGGATATTATGATAGAATTTTAGTGAAATTGCGATATTTTTTATGTTGGAATTGGAGTAAATTGTGATTTCGTTGGTAAATTAATGTGTATTCTTGAGATTTGGGATACTTTGGATATTATTGTTATAATACGAGACTTGTGATATCATTTAGGAAGTTTTGCGGTAATTTTATGGTATTTGAGATACTTTGGGAATCATGTCTATATTTTGGGACTTGTGAAATTTGGTATTATTGATATACTTGGTTATTGATAATAGCATATTGATTTGAGACATATTGATAACTTGTGGTACTAGTTGGGACTCTTGATGTCATCTTCTTCTGATTATATGATGTTTACTTATCGGTATTCTTCTATATTGTTGTTATATACATTGATATTGTGGCATTGATATGCATTCATCCCATATTGTATTTGTACCACCTTTTATAAAACCCCTCGACTGCACGAATGTAGCAAGGGAGATGTTTACAGTGGCTCCAGGATGGTCGTGTTACTTGACAGATATATTGATCAGCTCCAGAGATGGTCGTGATACTTGAGAGATGTATTCATCGGCCCAGAGATAGTCCGAATATTTGAGAGATTTTTATATATGGTCTAATGAGACCTCTATGGATTCTACCCTGTAGCCCTAGCTCGGTAGATATATACACCAGCGGCAGAGTCTGTCGTGATTCCACCCGATATATTGCATTCATACATTATAGGTACATTGCATTATTGACCATTATTATTATCTTATCCTACTCTTATATATTGTGTACTAACCCCTACATTTAAGGTGATAAGATTCTTTATTATTACATGCTTATTTGATTTTTGTTACATAGTCGGTTGAACCTACTAGGTACATTTTGGTGTACTTATCCCTACTTTGTTTCCTCCCTACAGATCGAGCACTGGGACCCCCACAAGGTAGTTGATCCTATTCTACCAAAGTTTGTACTTACGATCCAAGATACCAGTAGTGAGGCTCAGATTTTAAGTTGTCGTTGATCTATTGAGACTTCTTTTATTGTTATCCATTCCAAACTTTGTATATTGTATTATCAGATAGCTTTGTATTTTCTTATTCGTACTACATTAGATGCTCTTATATTCATGACTCCAGGTTTAGGATTTTAAATGAACTATCGTGTTTGTTTTGTTTTTTTATTATTTCCCTTCAGTCGCGATCCAGTTTTGGGTCGTGACAAGTTCGGTATCAGAACTCTAGGTTCGTTGGGCTCGTAAGTCAAGAGTGGGGTGTCTAATAGAGTCTTACAAATCGGTATGTAGATTTTTATGCCTATCTTCGAAAGGCTACGAGGCACTTGATAAGAAAAACTTTCATATCTTGGTTCTATTAGTGCATTTCTTCATATCAATTATTTTGAAAGTATCTAATCTACTACTTCTGTGTAGGTGCTGATTACTAGAGCCCAGTGATTAGTAGAAGAGCGTAAGCCCACTGATGTGGTCCCCACTTATAGTTAAGACAGGGCTTGTGGCAAAACCAAGGGTCAAGGATGTGCTAGAGGGGCAGTTCTGCCCAAACCATAAGCAAAATCAGCTTCCTCAAAGCCTAAATATGAGTTGAAGGGACCCACCAACTCTGTTCCACCACCCTCAGCACTAGATTCTATGCCTTAGATTCAAGAGCTATTACTATGGGTATTGGCCAAACTTCAGGGAGCTCCTCCACCTCTGTTGTTCTTGATGCACTACTTTAACAATTCCAGTTGGCCCTTCTATAGCTCCAGCTAATTTAGCTATGATTCATGTTGGTCTTTGTTCAGTCCAGTAGATCCTCTTATGGCCTCTATTATTCGTCCTTAGACTTCTCGACTGATCTCTAGCTCAAAGCTTGATGCAGTGTTTATTGCACCGTCTATTGCACCTCCAGATTTATGATGTCACATCTCTACTGTCCGACTATGTCCACTGTCGAGCAGAAGAATTTAAAGTGCTTTGTTCGATTAGCACCCCGAGATTCGATGGTACACCAGATTATAGGGCTTATGAATTCTTATCTGAATGCCAGAACCGGCTGTGTAATTTGACAATCTTTTGGTCACATAGAGTTGCTTATATCTCTTATCAATTTACTGGCCTAGCAATAGAGTGGTAGAGGTCAGTTTTGGGTTATAGACCTGTTGGATGTCCATCTATGACCTAGGAGCAGTTTACTGAGGTATTCCTAGAAAGGTTCATGCCATATAGCCTTCAAGATAGTTGTCGAGATGGGTTTGACCAGCTTCAATAGGGTTCTATATTAGTATCGAACTATAAGGCTAGATTTCATGTATTGTACAGATGTGCCTTGTCTAGTATCCCTGCAGAGTTCGAGAGGGTTCAGCGTTTCGCCAAGGGATTGGCGGGGTGTCTTTAAGAGGCTACATACTCTTCGGTTCTAGCGGGTGGCCCTTTCCAGAGTATGGTGGATCACGCCTACATTATTAAGCGCATTAGACATGATCGACTAGGTGGTGGGAAAAGATTTTGTCATCATAGCCAGTTTAGTGGACCCCACTATGACATAGAGAGTTTCAGAGGCAGAGCCATCAGGGCAAGGTAGTCAATGTAGCCGTCTCGCATTTGACATTGTTAACAGATCTAGGCTAGCTCAGATAATCCATGATAGCTCTTTTAGTACATCAAGGCGTGGTGGATTTTCAGGACAGCCATCTAAGGGGCGAGAGATAAGAGCATGCTATAGTTGTAATGAGACTGGGGATTTGTCCGGGCATTTTCCACATTGTGCATCTTCCGCCAAGCTTTAGGGTCTCAGCTAGCCCGACCATCCCCAACACATGCAGCTAGAGACATACCCTAAGGAATGAGGGGTGGTACTAGAGGAGGTTTTGGCTAGCGGGCCACAGAGTATATTATGTTATTCCAGATTGGGCGAAAACAGATGCCTCTGATGCGGTTATTATAACTATGGTTTTGGTGCGCCATCATTCTACTTCAATTTTATTTGTTTCTGGCTCTGCTTATTCATATGTATCAGCTTATTTAGTCATGGATCTTGATGTTACATATGATCCTCTTGCTGAGCCTATTTGTGTTTCTATCCTGGTAAATAAGTCTCTAGTGGTGAATAAGGTGTATCGAAATTGTATTATCATGTTTATGGAGAGTGATACTATTGCTTGACTTAATATTGTTTGATATGGTTGACTTCAATGTGATACTAGGTATGAACTAGTTATCACCTCATCATGTTATTCTTGATTGTCATACAAAGACAATAACTTTATCCTGTCTGGGTTTGCCTCAGTTAGTGTGGGTTGGCACTTGTAGTTCTTACCCCCAAAGGGGTGATTTCTTACATGCATGCATATAGATTGATGGATATAGGATGCTTGTCATATTTAGCTCATGTTCGAACTTATTATCAATAGCCACCATTATTTGGGGTTTCAAGAGAGTTTATAGATGTATTCCTGACCAATTTACTAGGTGTTCCTCCAGATTGTGATATTAATTTTACTATTGATGTGGAGTCGGGCACCAAGCCCATTTTTATTGCCCCCTATCGGATGACTCTGGCTGAGTTAAAGGAGATAAAGTACCAGTTATAAGATTTATAGAAGAAAGGCATTATCTGTCCGAGTGTATATCCTTGGGGTATCTCTATCTTGTTTGTGAAGGAAAGAGATGGCACTATGCGTATATGTATTGATTCTCATTAACAGAATAAAGTGACCATCAAGAACAAGTATCATTTGCCTCATATTGATGACTTACTCAATCAGTTGCAGGGTGGTACCATGTTTTCAAAGATTGATTTGAGGTCTGGATATCATCAGTTGAGAGTTCAAGAGCTTGACATCCTTAGAACAGCATTTAGGACCCGTTATGGTCATTATGAGTTTGTGTTTATGTCCTTTGGATTGACTAATGCCCCAACCGCTTTTATGGAGTTGATGAATCAGGTATTCAAACCATATTTGGATATATTTGTGATTGTGTTCATTGATGATATCATAGTTTATTCCAAGAGTGAGTCGAACTATGTTCAGTACTTGAGGATTGTGCGTCGGCGATTAAGGGAGAAGTTATATGCCAAGTTCTCAAAGTGTTAATTTTGTCTTGATTCTATGGCTTTCCTTGGGCATGTGGTGATAAAAGATGGTATTATGGTAGATATAGCTAAGGTAGCAGCAAGTCATGAGTGGGCTAGGCCTACATCTATAACGGAGACACAGAATTTTATTCGTTAGCAAAGTATTATCAACATTTTGTGGAGGGATTATCTTCTACAGAAACCCTGTTGACTAGACTTACTCAAAAGGATGTGGCATTTCAGTTGTTGCAGGAGTGCGAGGTGAGCATTCAAAATCTTAAGGATTTATTAACCTCAATATTATCCTTGCTTTGCCTCAGGAAAAAGTACCTTTTGTGGTGTATTGTGATGCTTCTAAAATAGGTTTGGGTGGAATTTTGATGCAAAAGGGGAAACTGATAGTGTATGCTTCTAGACAGTTGACGGTGTATGAGAGAAACTACCCTACCCGTGATTTAGACTTGGTTGCAGTGGTGTTTGTATTGAAGTTGCGGTGGCATTATCTTATGTGGTGCATTGCGAGATCTCAAATACATCTTTCTTAGCCCAATTTGAACATGAGACAACGTAGGTGGTTAGATCTGCTAAAAGACTATGACCTCTCTATTCTATACCACATAGGTAAGGAAAATGTAGTGGCAGATGCTTTGATCTAGAAGGCCTCTAATTTGGAGAGTGTGGCATTCTTGAGGGCTAAGGAAAGTCCCTTAGCTTTGGAGGTTCAGTCACTTGCTAGACAGCTAGTTTGGTTAGATATTTCTCCTCCTTATATTATTTTAGCCTTTGTGGAGGCTAGGTCTTCATTACTTTATTTGGTATGTGCTTACTAGTTTGATGATCCTAGATTGTACTTGATTCATGATAAGATGTTGAGAGCTGAAGCAAAAACAACTACTATTGAGTTTTGGGGTATATTGAGGATTAATAGTCATGTTTTTGTACCTAAGGTAAGAGATTGGGTGAGATTGATATTAGAGGAAGCTTATTGCGCTAGATATTCGATCTATCCTGGTGTGGGAAAAATGTACCATGATCTAAAACATCATTATTGGTGGTTTAGGATGAGGAAAGACATAGTTGAGTTTGTGGCAAAGTGCTTGAATTATTAACAAATCAAGTATGAGCACCACAGACCTGGGGGTTCGATACATAGGTTGCCCATCCCCGAGTGGAAATTGGAGCGTATCATGATGGATTTTGTTAATGGTTTACCCATGGTCTTGGGCAGGTTTGATTCAGTTTGGGTAATAGTTGATTGGCTGACTAAGTCAACTCACTTCTCACCGGTGAAGACTAGCTACAGAGCGGAGCAATCGTCTAGGTTGTGTATCTAGGATATTGTTAAATTGCATAGGGTGCCATTGTCTATAGTTTCGAACAAAGGATCCTTGTTCACTACCCATTTTTGGAAGGCTATACAGCGTGGTTTGGGTACTCAGTTGGATCTGAGTTCACCTTTCCACCCTCAGACTGATGGTTAGTATGAGCATGCTATCTAGGTGTTAGAGGATATGCTTTAGGCATGTGTGATTGATTTTGCGGCTCAATGGGATCGATACTTGCCTTTGGCAGAGTTTGCATACAATATTATCATTCCAACATCCAGATGGCACCATTTGAGGTATTATATGATCGAAGGTGTAGATCACCTATCAGGTGGTTTGATTTATATTTAGCTAAGGTGTTAGGTGCTACTTTTCTCAGAGATGCCATGGATCTGGTCTAGTGATTTAGGGTAGACTATTGACAGCCAAGAAATGCTAGAAGAGTTATGCTAATAGGACTACTAGGCCACTTGAGTTCATGGTTGTTGATAGTGTATGGCTGAAAGTATCGCTCATGAAGTGTGTGATGAGATTTGGGAAGAAGGGCAAGCTTAGTCCTAGATTGATTGGTTCGTTTGATACTTGAGGAGGATAGGTGAGGTTGCTTATGAGCTAGCATTGCCACAAAGACTATCAACAGTTCATCCTGTATTTCATATCTCCATGCTCCGCTGGTACATTCTAGATGAGTCACATGTTATTTCTTATGATTTAGTTGAGTTGGGTTAAGACTTGTCTTACGAGGAGGGGTTGATAGCTATATGGATAGGTAGCTCCGAAAGTTGAGGTCAAAGGACATACCTTTAGTGAAGGTTCAATGCGACACCATCCAGTTGAGGAGGCTACTTGGGAGTTGGAGTCAGATATGCAGGCCAAATATCCCAGCCTTTTAAGCTTCGGGTACTTCCTTTTCCCTTATGTTCGAGAACGAACATTACTTCTAGTGGTGAATGATATAATGACCTTGTAGGTCATTTTTGAGATTATCTATGAAAAAATACTAATTTTTCCTTTTGTAAGTTTCTTTGGGCCTATTTTAAACTGTATGTATTGTTGGAACTGAAATCCTATGTTGTAAAGGTGAGAAATAAGATTTTTGGTGTTCTTGAAAGCTTATACTGTTGAAAAAGTGAATTTTTATACCGTTCTAAGTTTCAAATGTCATATTGGAAATTTGTCGATTTCATTAGCTCCGGAATGTCGAATCTGGTCTAAGAGAGGTTACAGAATTGAATTTGGAATTAAAATAGAGATTTTGCACTCAAATTGCATTTGTAGTTGTTTTCGGAGTAAAATTTTGACTTTGGTCAACAATCAGAGTTCGGAGGCTCGGATCAAAATCTTGACAGTTCCAGTAATTTCAAATGGTGAAATTAACGTTAGAAATGGTCTCGCTCTAATTTTTGGAGATTCTAAGGGCAGTTTGGTATATTGAGCTTTAAACTAGTTATTGAGTGGCATTGGTAACTGTGTTGGAGAGGCCTCGAAATAAAATTTTGATAATCCCGTTGAATCGTGATCATTATTTTTGGTATATATACATGTTCGGTTTGTGTAATTGCAGCTAAAATTTCTGATTTGACGCAGCTATTTACTCTTCTCCGCATTTGCCGAGGTGTAATCTTTCCCTTCTCCGCGTTCGTGGACTAGGCATTCGCAAAGTACAGCTTCCTTAGGCTTCGCTTTGTGATCCCTAGTGCCGCTTTAGCAGAAGTCATTATTATCTTGTGCTCCGTGTTCGTGGAGTAAATTTTTATCTGAGTCACTTTTAATTTTGTGAAACACCACTTTCAGTATTTAAAGCTCCGTGTGGCGATTTTTTATGAAGATTTTTGTGGAAAACTCTTAGGTAAGTGTTTCTTTCATCAAATTACTTAGTTTTCTTGATTTGTTTCTTGAATTTCATGATTTTGAATGTTGAAAATTGGGGGTTTTATGTCTATGATTTGAAAACTTTAAATGTCAATTTCTCTTTTAATTTGAGCTCAATTTTAATGAAATTTTAACCCACAAACTCCTTTTCTTGCTTAGAATCATATTTTTCGGTCAATTTCTAGATCCAAGAACTTCATATTTTACCCCTAATTTTGACCATTTTCCCCCTAAGCCAAGTTCATGCCAGTATGGGTATAATAATTCATCTCTTGATACGTCGCATCTACTTTTGATAGTGGTTGGTTGATTTGATAATCGTTTTGAGGCTTGGATTGATCTAAAGCTTGGTTTGAGTGTGGTATCAACATCAAGGTAGGTTTGACTAACCTTTTAGGACTGGATTTGAGTTATTGAATGTGTTTATGTGATAAACGCAATATTTAGGTTGTTTCATGAGTTATCGGATTGATATGATAGAATTTTGGTGAAAATGTGATATTAGTTATCTTGGAATAGGACTAAATTGTGACTTTATTGGTAAATTGAGATGTATTCTTGATATTTTGGATATTATTGTGACAATATGAGACTTGTGATATCATTCGAGAAGTTTTTAAGCAATTTTATGGTATTTGAGATACTTTTGGGAATCATGCTCATATTTTGGGACTTGTGAGGTCAAGTATGTTCGGTATACTTGGTTATTGATGATAGTGTGGTGATTTGAGACATATTGATGACTAGTTGTACTAGTTGTGACTCTTGATATTATCTTGCCCTGATTATGTGACTGTTACTTATTGATATTCTTCTATATTGCTATTATAGATGTATTAATATTGTGGCACTGAGATTCATTCATCTCATATTGCATCTGTAAAATTTTTTATAAAACCCCTTGACTACGCGGAGGTGGAAAGAGAGATATTTTTATTGACCTTAGAGACATTCTGTTACTTGAGAGATGTATCCATCGGCCCCAGAGACAGTCGTGATACTTGGGAGACATGTCACAACCCAAGTCTAGGGCCTAGATGTGGTACGGTGATTGAAAAGTCCAAAGACAACCCAAACTAGCCTCTTAGCATTTCTTGTACACTTCCTTGGTTGCGGAAATGAAAATAAACATTAACAAGAGTCAAGTATAAAAAAGGGAAGTGGGACTAAGGGAAGTCTTTGATAATCATAGAAAACATAAGAAGAGTCAAGCTCAAAAGCATATATTAAACTTAGTATCCAACAACACCTCTACTATAGAATGGAGCAGGGCCAAGACACTTCCTGGGCTCACCCTCCTAATAATAAGTATCCAACATAAGGAACAAGTCTCAAGATAGCATGGATAAAGGTAGATATTATCCTTGGAGTTGAGGATTCACCGAAAGCTTTCTTGGAGAAGCAAACAAACCACATGGAGGAGGATGATCAAAAGGAGCTCCGGTCCCAACAGGAAATATCATGTAGGCATAGAGTATGTGTTAGTACATTTGAATGTACTAAGTATGGGGGGTTACAATGCAACAAAGACAACATCAACTTGCATAATATATCATACATATATGGGAACAAAGCTCAACTGACATAGACCAAGTAGCTACAACTTGGAATCTAAGGCATGACATCCCCTCGGTATAGGTGACCTGGCATGACACCACCTAGAGAAGTATGGTCTACTTGCCAAGGAAAACAAACATAATAACATAAACTAGATGGATCCACTAGTATAGCAAGGGAAAAATATATAATCCTATGGTGGCACATAGTTTAGAGACTACAGACTTTATATGAGGACCCCTTGCATCGAGCCCCTATCTTTAGCCTCAAGCGATGCTAAGTATGATCCCACAAAATACTTGAAATAATCATAACTTGAATAACTTGTAAGAAATATGATAACTTGACATGAGTAGCTCATAACATTTTTGACCTCTACTAGTGAGCCTAACTTGAACATGAGAGGAAGTAATAATCATACATGATCACTTTCCTTGACATGAATGGATCACAAGATGTTAAAAATCTTGAAATAGAGTTCAACCTGATGCTTGTAAAATCATAGACACTTTTCCTGAATTCAATACATGCTTGAAAGCCCTTAATTATCATGAAATCACTTGACTGATAAATCATGTAATAGTTCGTCAATAACTTGAGAATTCTTGTCATGTAATTTCATCAAACACATGGTGGGTTCATGATACTTGTTTAAAACTATGCAACTCAAGAGTAAAACAAGAGAAGTAAAATCAATGCAAATCAACCCATCGATATTGTAGTAAAACCCTTATTTAGGGTATCTTGAAATCTATCACAAAGCTCATAATAGTTGATAGTTTCAAAGTTCAAATCATGCATACTCTCAATAGATAAAATCAATTCATGGAATAAGCTTGAAATAGATATTCATGCATAATCAATTAATACTTGATAAAACCCCAACATTATTTTTGTTCACATTTCATAATAAAAGATACCCATAAGTAATACAACTTGAAATCATGCAATTGTCATAAAAAGAGAAGGTTGGGATCCATGGGTAAAAGGACGCATGGATGAAGACCCACATATCTTAACCCTTGGATATCTTGAGATGAACTTGAAAGAGATTTGAAGCTTGAGATGGGTTCGTAAGCTCCAAAATTGAGCTTGAAATCCTTGATTGAATTAGAGATTTAATAAAATCTTGGAGAGGTTTAAGGAGGGTATTATGAATTAGAGAGTTGAAAATGGCTAAGTATAGAATATTTCATGTTTAAAAGGGCATGGGGCTATTGCCTAGATGCCCTTGGACGAAATAAGAAAATAGAGGAATTTTTACACTGGTCCGCGCCCCGAGCGCGACACAGAATAGACGCGCAGGACAATTTATACTAGTCCGCGCCCCAGGCGCCTCGCGGCCTGGGTGTAGACAGCCACTAGAATTTAAAAATTAGCAGAACTTTTGTTTTGCTTTGGGTCTTCTAAAATCCAGGTTATACCCATTTCCCACTCAATTTTTCCCCTAATCAAGAATATGAAGTCGGATATCCAAAATCATGCACGAATTTTAAGATATATGAAAATTATGATTATGGGGCATTCGGAAGCACGTTAGGGGTATTTCAATATCTCACTCTCGGGAACACTCATCCCGCTAATGTCAAAGAAACATGCATAAGAGAAGTAATCATGAAGATTTCTGCCCGACATGAATGCAACAAATGCACTTAAATGTTATTTTCAAAAAAGTCTCAACATGAATGTCAAAAATCACCATAAACTTGTTATCATAAATATGAATGCGTGCAAGATGACATGAGGGATGAAAATTAAGACTTGAGATCATAAATGGGACTTAATTTGTTACCTTTCGCTTGAGTAGAGTTGAAGAGATATGGGTATCGCTTTTCCATGTCCGTCTCGGCTTCCTATGTGTCACTTTCAACTTGTTGATTCATCCAAAGTACCTTGACTAATGCTACATGTTTGTTTCTCAACCTTTTCACTTGTCTATCCAATATATCCACCGGGACCTTCTTATAGGTCAAATTAGTCTCCACAACACCCACAACCTCTATGCTTACTATAGCACTTGGGTCACCAACAAAACTCCTTAGCATAGACACATGGAAGACTAGATGAACCATATTCATCTCCATAGCTAACTCTAATTCATATGCAACCTTTCCAATCCTCCTCAAAATTCTATAAGGTCCCACAAACCTTGGGCTCAATTTCCCTTTCAAGCCAAACCAGACACTACCCTTTATGGGTGAAACTTTTAAATAAATCCAATCATCAACATTAAACTCAAGATATATCCTCCTCACTTTAGAATAAGACTTTTTTCTACTTTGATCCATCTTCAGTCTCTCTCTTATCAGCCTCACCTTCTCCAAAGCTTCCATGACCAAATCTGGGTCTAACAAAGCCATCTCCCCCATATCAAACCACCTAACCGAGGATCTACAAAACCTATCATACAAAGCTTCAAAGGGAGCCTGTGACACCTAATGACTCCATGCTCTTATATATCCATGTTATAAGCCTCTTCTGTTTGGGTTGGGGGTGTGTTAGGTTTATGGGAGACTTCTAGTGCTTAGACGAGTTCAACACTTACCTAAGAGTTGAGTTTTGGGTGTTGGTTCATGCTAGGGTAAATGAGCATAACTTTTAGCACACTTGTAACTGGGTGGCTCCTGACATGTCAAATGAAATCACTTTGAATTATCTTCACAAAGCACTTGGTTTCACCTCATTCTGAATTAATATGAACGAGTTATGGTCGTTTTTGTGAGACCCTCCCATGTAGTGAAGCCCCATGGGCACTTATATGGGTAGTAGTGGCTTGTACGGGTTGTGTGAGATGTGTGGGGCTGGTAAAAGCCATTTTTGGCCTAAGGCATAGGGTACGACCAGTGGCACGGGCCGTGTGGCTTGCCTCTGGCCGTGGGGTGAGTCGTGGAGGTGAGCAAGAGTGGCTAGTGGGCGTGAAGAGAGGTTTGGGGCTAAGTGTTGAGCCACGGCCATCCCCACGGGCCGTGGCACGCACCATGAGTCCTGTACCTTCGCGTAGGGGTCTGGGCAACATTTTCCTGCACCAAGTGTGCCACCACGGGCCTCCACACGGACCGTGTGGCTTCATATGACCCGTGGAGGTGATGAGACGTCTTTTTCCGGAAGTGTTCCAACATCATATTTTTGACTAAGTACCTTCCCACGGTCACTGCACACAACCCTTGGAGTGCGACACGACTTGTATAGACCTCGGTGGGGAAACAATTTCCAATTTTTCCATATGTTAACGAATGGTGTTTTGATAAATTTTAATTACTCTAATGACCTTTGTAGACATCCAATGCTTCTTAATCTTCCTAAAAGACCTAAAGCCTATTCAAAAGGATCAAAGTCATTACTCTTATCTCAAATACACTCTCAAATCATCTCAAGAGCCTCCACCAAGAGCCCAATCCATATTCAAGGAAACTCTAGAAAATATTTGGATTCCAAGACCCACTTCCAAGTTTCCATTCTTCCTAAGCTCAATTCAAAGAAACTCAAGACCTAAGGTATATGGGTTTCAATCATTGGGTCCTTTAACCCGTGGTTCCCAAGATTCCTTTTTACCTAAATACATGTTTCTAAATTGATTTTACATATGGGGTTTTTGGTATGAACTTTTCTATAAACTATGTCAAAGCTTCATGAAATTGTGACTGTTTTACCATGTTTTGAGCTATGAATCTAACATCTATTGTGAGATTTGATGAAGGGTTTTGATATATATTGCTTAAGGTTGTTATCAAGTATTGATTGATTGTTTTACATTGGATTTCCTTGGATCATTTCATCCATAAAATGCATGGTTTTACACTAGCGCTACACACCCACCAAATGTTTGATAAAGTGTCCGGTTATGATTTCTTGAGGAATTAAAGGTCCAATGCATCTCTTATGATTTGAATGACTATAGTGATGAAAGGAACTTCTTTATATGATATTTTCTATGTAAAGTGTTTGAACTTGACCATGCCCGATTTGGGGGGAGAAGAGCCCGGGTAACCATATCGAGCGGTTAGTACCCCGAACACCAGGGGTAGTAGGCTGCGACTATCCACCAACCAACGAAAGGGGTTTATACCTTAGTAACCACATCGGGGGGTTAATACTCAAGACACTAAGGATGGTAGGTTCCACTATCCACCAACCAACCAAAGGGGTTTGTACCTTGGTAACCATATCGATGTTTGTACCCTGGACACCAGGGGTGGTAAGGTGCGACTATCTGCCAACCAACCAAAGCGGTTCATACCTTGGTATTCTAGATTGGTCTCTTCTTATACATATGATTTGTTCTATGTATGCATGTTTTACTTAAGCATTGATCATACATGTCATATTGTTATTATGATATCTATTGCTTATCTCTGTGCATTCTGGTTATGATGCCTATCTCTTGTAGCATTGCATCTACATGCTTAATATATTCAAATGCACTAACACAGACTTTATGCCTATATGATGTTACCATGTTGGAATCGGAGCTCCACTTGATGATCCTCCTTCACGTAGCTAGTACGATATCTCTCAAGCTAGTTGGTGAGTCCTCCGTTCAAAGGACGTTGATCTATGTTTCTTACACTATGTATTGATAACTCTCTCTTCATTATATACTTTGACTATGAGGGTGAGTCAGTTGCTTGTCTTGGCCCCTACTCTTATCTATGTAGTAGAGGAGTTGTTGGACATGTTATATATTTATGCTATGAGCCTTGACTTTCTTGTTTCTTCATGTTTATGATATAAAAGTTTCCCCTTATTCCCTTTGACCTTATTTCTAATCTTTTATGTCATTTACTTGCTTCCGTGATAACGGATGTGATGATATGCTAAGAGGCTTGTTTGGGGCTCCTTCAGGTTCCCCATTCGCCAGTCGCATCTAGGCCCTAGGCTTAGGTCGTGAAAAACTTGGTATCAGAGAACTAGGTTTTTAGATCTTTGGCATCCAACACATCACATCGATTAGAGTCGTATTCATGGTTGTGAAATGCGCCACGACTATAAATAGGAGGTTGTGAGGCGTTCTAGGAAATGGTTCACTTCTTTATGATATATATCATGTGATAGAGTTAGGTCCCATAGGGCTTATGACTAAACCTAACCATTACATTTCAGGATATGTCTCAAACTAATCAAGACGATGGTATATCAGATGAGGAGGTTCACAATGTTCTACGGGTATTGGCCAATGCCATGATCGCTCAACTCAATCAATAAGTAAGTGCCCCCGAGACTTCAAATGGTAAGAGGTGGGGTAGTAAGGCCAAGAGGCCCCGTCCTGGGGGTAAGTTCCAAAGTCCAAATGGTGGAGGTTGAGGTGCTATGGTGCCTTATGCTAGGTGCTTGAAATGTGGTAGCTGCCATGATATTCCATGCTTAAGAGGTATTGATACTTGTTATGGTTGTGGAGTGTTGGGTCATAAGGTAAAGGATTGTCGTCCTAAATGCAATAAGAGTAAAAAAGGTGATGGTGGGATGACTAATCGCAAGTGTCAAAGGTGTGGGAAGAACCGTGGTGGTCCATGCTTAAGGAAGACCTATGCTTGTTATGGATGTAGTGAAGAGGGTCACAAGCTAGTTGATTGTCTATATGCTCGAAGGAGGTGTAAGGGTGGTCGACCTTTAGATCAAGGTGGTCATGTGGTTCAAGGGGTTCAAGGAGGGGATGAGGTGCCCAATGTTATTACTGATATATTGAAGTTTCATTTGGCTTTAATATGCATACATTGATAGGCCCCGTGTGCCACTATTTCTTTCTCTATTCTTTTGGTTGCTAGTAGGCTTCTTGTATGCCACGAGTTGTTATGTGGACCTTTGGTTTCTATCCTTTTGTTGAGTATATTGTTGCTAGAAGGTTCATAGTTGTTGATCCGGGTTCGTATAGCATTAAGTCTTGCCTTGTGGCTTGTTGGTGTTGATGTGGTGGATTTGATGGCATACTTGGGATGGAATAGTTGCATGCATATTATGTCTCCGTTAGTTGTCGGACCCGTAGAGTAGATTCCAATTCCTTAATAACTCGCTTTTGAGTGGTAGTGAAGGCGTAGGTCTATTCTTATCTTAAGGTACGATTAATATCTAAGGATTGTATTCATCATCATGGGAGAGTTAGGGGCATTGCACCTAAGGTATTTCGTAATAAGATCTTTTCGGTGATTAATGATTCCTTGAATGTCCTTTCCAATATTTTGTATTTGAGCTAGTGTCTCTTAGTTTGACTAGTACACCGGCTATGCCTATAAGTCTCATGAATAAGATCCTTAGTCCCCACTCTATTAGGTTTATGGTGGTTTTGGTGATAATATGGTGGTTCGTTTCCCTAAGTGAGGAAGTGTGTGTGAGTCATTTGAGGGTAGTACTAGAAAGTCTAAGGAAGAAAGATGGATGCGCCATAGGAGAAAGGGAGTTTTAGTAGTAAGAGGTTGCCTTCCTAGGTCATGTAGTATCGAGTAATGGAATTAAGGTGGACCCTAGTAAGACAAAGGTGACTAGATATTAGCCTAGACCTTGACTTGATCAGATATTAGGAGCTTCTTGGGCTTAGCGGGCTATTACCAAAGTTTGTGAACAGGTTCTCTTCCATTGCTTCTCTTATGGCTTAGTTGAGCTTAAGTATGGCCAATGTTGTGACCGACATTTTGAATAGGGTGATTTGATAAGTCCAAGAGTTGTTATTTCTTGTGTTATTCCTTTGTGCTAATAGGATTCAGGTGTGTGTGTCCCGGATGGTTGTGTGAGTCTATTATGGCTAGGAAAGGTCTATAAAGGTTGCCCCATGTTCTTGTTGCATAGAGTCTTTTCTTGTGATCTTGGTTGACCTTAGCCTGATGGGTTGGAGGTCTTGAGGTGGTTTAGGCTACTTGCATAGCATGCTTCCGATGAGTGTAGAAACCATAAGACTTTAATATAATGGTTAAAGATGGTCGATCTATTTGGTCAACTACAATGCGGTAGTCACTTCTCTAAGATTGATCTTTGATTTGGGATTTTTCCCCAAGTGAGGATGAGGGTAGGTGATATCCTTACGTGTCTTTTCGGACTAGGAGTGGGCATTCTGAGTATTGTTTGAGTTGTTTGGATGACCTATCCACCGGTTGTATTTATGGGTCTCATGAATAGGGTCTTAAAACACTACCTTGGCATGTTTGTGGTAGAAATAAAGTATTGAATTACTTAGAGCTTGTGAATCATTTGGGGTAGTGCTGCAAGTCTTGGGAGATGAGAGGTTATTTGCTAAATATGATAGGCATGAGTTGAGGATAACAAGAAGGTGGTTAGAACTCCTCAAGGATTATGATATGAGTGTGCATTATTTCACCATGAGGCTAGTGATGTGGTTGATGCTCTGAGTAGGGTACCTATGGGTAGCCTAGTATTTTGGATAATGGTGGTAAAGAGGTGACTAGTGGGGTCCATCGGTTGGCTTGATTAGGAGTTAGGTTGAAGGAAGTTGAGAATGGTTGTGTAGTATTCGTGGTGGTTCCAAATTTTCTTTGGCTGGAGGGGTCTAGTTTAAGCACGGCCTTGATTTCGCCTTATTAGAGTTGGAAGTTTTGGGTGAAATATGGTATAGTGGAAGTTGTCTCCCAAGGGGGAGATGGTTGTTCATGGTAGCAAATGGGCTATGTGTGATTAAGGTTGACAAATGAGTTTATGATTGTGAGTCCTTTTGGAGTGTAGAGGAAGTTTGGTAAGGTTGCATATGAATGGGAATTGCCTAGGGATATGAATATGGTTCATCCGTTTCTTCATGCTTCTATGATTGAGGGGATATGTTGGTGAATCTAGTGTTGTAGAACTCTTGGAGGTTGTGGGTGTTATGGAGGATAAGTTGACTTAGGAGAAGGTCCTGGTGGAGGTATAGGATGGAAGGGTGGAAAAGTTTATTAATAAGGATGTGGTGTTCGTCAAGGCCCTTTTGAAAGGATCATCAAGTCAAAGGTGTCCCTAAGGAAGCCGAAGTGGTCTTGAGGGAGCGATTTTCATACCACATTCACTCTACTCAAGCCTAAGATAACGACTAAGTGCTTCATGTTATTCCAAGTCTCATGTTTTAGCCCCTATATCATTTACATGCATTCATGTTTATGTTGACAACTTCATGATTATTTTTACACTTATATTGAGATTATAAAGTGGTGCTTAAATGCATTGTTGCATCCTTATGTGGGCTGAATTTATCTTATTTACGTTTGTCATGTACGTTTCTTTGACATTCGGGGACGAATATTCCTAAGGGGGAGATATTGTGACATCCCATGACTCCATTCCTTTATGCATCCATGTTTCAAGCCTCTTCTAGTTGGGTTGGGGGTGTATTAGGATCATGGGAGACTTCTAGTTCTTAGACGAGTTCTATTCTTACCTACGAGTTAAGTTTTGGATGTTGGTTCATGCTAGCATCAACTTAAAATGAGCATAAATTTTAGCACACTTGGAATTGGGTGGCCCACGGCATGTCAAATGAAATCCGTTTGAGTTAGCTTAGTAAGGCACTTGGTTTTACCTCATTCCGAGTTCGGATGAAGGAGTTATGACCATTTTCGTGAGACCCTCCCGTGCAGTAAAGCCCCATGGGCACCTATATGGGTAGTGGTAGCTTGTACGGGTCGTGTGAGGTGTGTGGGGCTGGGAAAAGAAATTTTGGGCCTAAAGCATGGGACACGACCAGTGGCATGGGCCGTGTGGCTTGCCACTGGTCGTGGGGTGAGTCATGGAGGTGAGCAAGAGGGGTCAATGGGCGTGAAGAGTGTTTTGAGGCTAAGTGTTGAGCCACGGCCATCCCCACGGGCCATGGCATATACCACGAGTCGTGGCCCTTGGTGTGGGGGTCTGGGAAACATTTTCCTGCACCAAGTGTGCCATCACAGGCCTTCACATAGACCGTGTGGCTTTACATGACCCATGGAGGTCCCCGTGGAGGTGACAAGACGTCTTTTTCTGGAAGTGTTCCAACTTCATTTTTTTGACTAAGTACCTTCCCACGGGAACTCCACACGATCCGTGGAGTTCCACACGACCCATGGAGGCCTCAGTAGGGCAACACTTTACCAAATTTTCCACTGTTCACTAATGGTATTTTCATAAATTTTAATTACTCTAATGATATTTTTAGACTTCCAATGTCATCTTAACCTTCCTAAAAGACCTAAACCCCATTCCAAAGGATCAAACTCATTATTATCATCTCAAATACACTCTTAAATCCTCTGAAGAGCCTCCACAAACCTTAATCCAAATTCAAGGATACTCAAGAACAAGTTTGGATTCCAAGACCCACTTCCAAGTTTCCATTATTCCCAAGCTCAATTCCAACAAACTCAAGACCTAAGGTATGTGGGTTTCAACCATTGGGTCCTTTAACCCATGGTGCCCAACCTTCAGTTTTACCTAAATAAATGTTTCTAAGTTGATTTTACATATGGGGTTTCTAGCATGAACTTGTCTATGAACTATGATAAAGCTTCATGAAATTGTGACTGTTTTACCATGTTTTGAGCTATGAATCTATGATCTATTGTGATAAGGGTTACTGATTGTTGGTTTTATGTTGTCTTTCCTTGGATGATTTCATCTATAAATTTCTTGGTTTTACACTAGCGCTACACACCCGCCAAGTGTTTGACAAAATGTCTGGTTATGGTTTCTTGAGGAATTTAAGGTCCAATGTATATCTTATGAGTTGAATGACTATATGTTGATGAAAGGAACTTATGTATATGATATTTTCTATATAAAGTGTTTGTACTTTACCATCCTCAATTCGGGGGGAGAAGAGCATAGGTAACCATATCGGGGGTTTAGTACCCCGGACACCAAGGGTAGTAGGCGGCGACTATCCACCAACCAACCGAAAGGGTTTGTACCTTGGTAATTACATGATGGGGTTAGTACCCTGGACACCAGTGCTGGTAGGGTGCGACTATCCACCAACCAACCAAAGGGATTTGTACCTTGGTAACCATATTGGTGGTTTTGTACCCCGGACACCAGGGGTGGTAGGGTGCAACTATCTGGCAACAACCAAAGGCATTCGTACCTTCATATTCTAGATTGGCCTCTTCTTAAACATATGATATTCCTATGTAAGCCTGTTTTACTTAATCATTAATCATACATGTCATATTGTTATTATGCTATCTATTGTTTATCTCTATGCATTTTGATTATGATACCTATCTCATGTAGCATTGCATCCTACATACTTATTATATTCAAACGTACTAATGCATACTCTATGCCTATGTAATGTTACCATGTAGGAATCAGAGCCCTACTTCATCATCCTTCTTGACGTGGCTAGTACGATATCTCTCAAACTAGTTGGTGAGTCCTCCATTTCGGAGATGTTGATCCATGTTTCTTATGCTATGTATTGATACACTCTTTCTTCATTATATACTTTGACTATGAATGTGATCCCGGTTGCTTGCCTTTTCCCGTGCTCTTGTCTATGTGGTAGAGGTTTGTTAGACATGTTATGTATCTATGCTATGACCCTTGACTCTCTTGTTTCTTGATGTTTGTGATATGAAAGTTTCCCCTTAGTCCCTTTGCCCTTATTTCTAATTTTTTCTTTCATTTATTTGCTTCTGTGACCGAGGATGTGTGATGATATGTTAATAGGATTGTTTAGGGATCTTTTAGGTTCCCCATTCGCCAGTCACATTTAGGCCCTAGGCTTGGGTCGTGACAGAGCAATGCCAATGCTCGAGTAGTAGCTATTGGCGTAAAAAAACTCACTAAGTGGAAGATGTTCCTCCCAACTACCTTTAAACTCCACAACACAATCCCTAATCATATCCTCAAGTTTTTGGATAGTCCTTTCGGCTTGAACATCCATTTGAGGATGAAAAACTGTGCTAAGCTTGACCTTGGTACCAAGACCCCTTTGGAAGGATCTCCAAAAATGAGAAGTGGATTGAGCACCATGATACGAAATGATAGACAAAGGTAGCCCATGCAATTTAACTAACTCATAAATATACAACTTGGCATAATCTTCGGCACTATAAGTTGTTCTAACCGGTAGGAAGTGGGCTGACTTTCTCATTCTATCCACAATGACCAAATAGAATCAAAGTGTTTCCTAGCCTTTGGCAACCCAACCACAAAATCCACGTTGATCTCTTCCCACTTCCAAGTAGGAATTTCTATGTCTTGGGCTAGGCCACCCGGCCTTTGATGTTCGGCTTTCACTTGTTGACAATTGTGACAACTGGCTACAAACTTGGCAATATCTCTCATAACACCCCACCAATACACCTCCCTCAAATCTTTATACATCTTTGTGGAACTGGGGTGAATAAAATAGGATGAATTATGGGCCTCCCTCAAAATCACTTCCTCAATTCATCAACCTACCTTGGTACCTAAGGGCACCATCTCTCCCTTGGGAGAAAACATCCACTTTACGAGACCTCATCAAAGCCTTCAATTCTAGCAAGGTGGGGTCAAGGTCTTGTTTTAACTTGGCTTCCTTAATCAAAGAAGATTTGGAACCATCAACCACTACTACACCACCATTTTCAACTTTCTTCAACCTAACCCCCAACCTAGTCAACTGGTGAACTTCTTTAGCCACCTCCTTGTTACCAATATCAATATGAGCTAGACTATCCATGGACACCCTATTTAGAGCATCGTCCACAACATTAGCTTTGTCGGGATGATAGTGCACACTCATGTCATAATTATTAAGGAGTTCCAACTACCTTCTTTGTCTCAAGTTAAGATCTTTTTGTGTGAATACATTTTGGAGACTCTTATGGTCGGTAACACATCAACATGAACCCCATACAAATAATGATGCCAAATTTTCAAAGAAAATACCATGGCCGCCAATTCAAGATCATAGGTGGGATAATTTCTCTTATGCAACTTAAGTTTCCTAGAGGCATAAGCTATCACCTTGCCATTTTGCATCAAAACACACGAAAAACCAATTCTTGAGGCAGCACAATAAACAACAAACCCTTCTAACCCTCCGATAGAGCCAAGACAGAAGCAGAGATAAGCTTGTATTTCAAAGTTTTGAAAACTCTTTCCACATTCATCAGTTCAAACAAATTTTGCCTTCTTTTGGGTCAACTTTGTCATATGGGAAGCCATAGAAGAGAAACCATTGATAAACCTCCAATAGTAACCTGCCAAACCCAAGAAACTCCTAATATCCATCGGAGTCAAGGGTCTAGGACAATTTCTTTTTACCTCCATCTTCTTAAGATCCACGTTACTGCCGTTACCTAACACCACTTGCCCTAGAAAAGCAACCTCCTTCAACCAAAATTCACACTTTTCAAATTTACCAAACTACTTCTCATTCCTCATGATTTGCAACACCACCCTCAAGTGATTCATATGTTCTTCCTTACTTCGGGAATAAATCAATATATTATCAATAATGACCATCAAAACATATCAAGGTAGGGTCTAAAGATCCGATTCATGGATCCCTAAACATAGTCGATGCATTAGTCAAGCCAAAAGACATTACCACAAACTCAAAATGCCTATACCTAGTCTGAAAAGTCATTTTGGGAATATCACACTCCCTCACCTTCACTTGGTGGTATCTGGACCAAAGATCAATCTTAGAAAAGTGAATATCCCCTTGTAGTTGATCAAAAAGATCATCAATCCTTGGTAGAGGGTACTTGTTCTTTATAGTGATTCTATTGAGTTGCCCTTAATCAATGCACATTCTAAGGAAACCATCCTTTTTATTTACAAACAACACTGGTGCACCCCAAGGTGACTTTCTAGTCCTTATGAAACCCTTCTCCAACAAATCCCTCAATTGATCCTACAACTTCTTCAACTCTGTCGGGGCCATATGATAAGGGGGAATGGAAATGGGCTGTGTATCGCCAAGGAGGTCTATACCAAAGTCTATTTCCCTTTTGGGAGGAACACTAGGAAGCTCATCTTGGAAGATATCAAGAAACTTATGGACCATCAGCACCGACTCAATAGGAGGGACTTTAGACTCGGCATCCCTAACCCTTATAAGATGGTAAATGCAACCTTTAGAAATCAAATTTTGGGCCTTAAGATAAGAAATGAATCTACCCTTGACCACCACATTACGACTTTCCATTCAAGGATGGGCTCATTAGAGAATTGGAATCTGACCCTATGGGTTCTATAATCAATAGAAGCATGAGATGCATATAACTAATGCATCCCAAGAATAATATCAAAATCCACCATATCAAGTTCAGAAAAAACACAAGGCAAGAATTTATGTAATATGAACACTGTACAATCTCTATAGACTTTTTTAGTAATAATGGACTCACAACGGGGGTAGACACTTCATAAGGTTCACACAACAATTCGGGACATACATGAAGGTTTTTGGAAACAAAAGGAGTAATGAAAGAAAGAGTGGCACCTGAATCTATCAAAGCATACACATCATAATCAAAAACCTTTAACATCGGGCACCTCATCCACTCCTTACCTTCCTTGGAGAGCATAGAACCTATTTTGCCTTGGGGCACTTCCTTGTTGGCCTCCCTTTGCATTGTGACCCGCATTAGCACCTTGGCCTTGAGGGCGACCGTCTTACACTAGTTTTAAGCATGAGGACAATCAATAACCTTGTGACCCATTTCACCACAAGTAAACCAAGCATTAGAATTTTCAAACATGGACCACCATGGTTTCTCCCACACTTTTGGCACTTAAGATGGGTCATCCCACCATTGCCACTTGGAATCTTGGGTTGGACACCCCATCATTAGCAAATCTATAGTTAGGAGTATTGGAAGACCCTTGGCCTTGGAACTTGGGACCTTGTGGAAATCGGCCACCATTAGAACCTTGGAAACCACCTTCAAATTGATCCCTCTTGGACTCCCCACGTCTCCTCTTTCTAAGCTTTTCCCCCTCAAGTTGTTCGTCATATATCATGAGCTGAGACAAATCCATATAACTCACTAGCATAGTGGTACGACACTCTTCATTCACCAAGTCGGACACTTCCAACACAACCTTGTCCATCCTTGATCTTGGATCGGCAACCAAATGAGGACCATATTTGGAAAACTTGTTGAATTTGAGGGCATACTTCCACACATTCATAATTCCTTGCTTGAGGTTCATAAACTCCATCATCTTAGCCTCTATTAACTCGATAGGGAAGAATTAGTTGAGGAAGGCAGTTTTGAACTCTTCTCAAGGAATAGAATCATCATTTTTCCTATCCAATTTTCATTGAGTGAACCAAATTTGGGCCACACCTTTGAGTTGGTAGGCCAGTAATTCTTCCTTCTCCTCCAAATTACCCCCATGATAGATATCACCTTATACACCTCATCGATGAACTCATAAGGATCTTCCTTCGCTTAGACCCCATGAAACTCCGGAGGATCCATCCTTGTGAAATCCCTCACCGTTGAGGCTGGAGTAGGGGCATGAAGAGCCTGTACCTCTTGATTTATTTGATTAGTCATAGCACGAGCCAACATTGTGATAGCAGTCATAGCACGAGCTAACATTGTGATAGCATCCCGGAACTCATCTTGGGCTACACCTCCACCTTGAGGAGCTTGAGGAGCAGGAAGGGCCAGTTGCTTCTTGGGTGTACGGGCTCTCCTTAGTCTTCCTCTTGGTAGAGGAATTATCTAGAAGAGTAAAGAGCATTTTTTAGGGGAAAAATCCTTATCCTTATATCGAAAGCACGATATTGATCATGAAGAAGTGAAACATTTCATAAAACGCCCCCATAGCCTCCCATTCATAGTTGTGGCGCACTTCACAGCCATGAATAAGACTCTATTCTATGCAGTGTGTTAGATTTCCAAGGACTAGTAACAACCTAGTGCTCAAATACCAATATTGTCACATCCCAAGTCTAGGGCCTAGACATAACAAGACGAATAGGAAGTTCGAAGACAACCCAAACAAGCATCTTAGCATATCTTGTACACATCCTTGGTTACGAAAATGAAAATAAACATCAAAAAGAGTCAAGGGAAGAAGTTCTAAGGATTCTTGGTCCTCAGAATCCAATATACACCATCGAGTAGAGTCTTTTTCACGGTTGTGAAGTGAGCAACAACTATAAATAGGAGGCTATGAGGCATTTTAGGAAATGTTTCACTTCTTCATGGTCTATATTGTGCTTTAGGTGTTGCTATAAGGCGTTTGCCCTAAGGAATGCTCTTTGATATTCTAGATCATCCCGATTCCAAGAGGAAGAATAAGGCGAGCCTGTTCACTCGAGGAGCAACCGGCCCCTCCCACTCCTCAATCTCCCCGAGAAGGAGGGGTGGCCTAAGATAAGTTCTGAGATGTTATTACTATGTTGTCTCCTGCCATGAAGAACCAGTTGAACCAAGGGGGCCAATCTTCTCATTCGCCTACTTTGTCATTAAGGGTGAGGGATTTTACTAGGGTGAATCCACCAGAGCTCCATGGGTCCAAGGTGGATGACGATTCCCAATAGTTCATAGATGAGGTGTATGAGATGTTGTCCATCATAAGGTAAATTCAAAGGAAAAATGAAGTTAATGGCCTACTAACTCAAAGGTGTGGCCCAAATTTGGTTCGCACAATGAAAGATGGCCCAAAGCTGTTTTTCTCAACTGTTTCTTCCCTATTGATCTAAGGGAGGCTAAAATGATGGAGTTTATGAATCTTAAGCAAGGTTCTATGAGTATGAGGGAGTATTCCCTCAAGTTCAATAAGTTCTCCAATTATGCTCCATGATTGGTTGTCGATCCTAGATCAAGGATGAACAAATTTGTGCCGGGGTGTCTGACTTAGTTAATGAGTAGTGTCATACTGCCATGCTAGTGAGTGACATGGATTTATCTTGGCTCATGAATTATGTCGAGCAACTAGAGGGGGGAAAGGTTAGAAAGAGAAGAAGTGGTGAGCCCAAGAGGTCTCGATTTGAAAGTGGTTTACAAGGTTTTAAGGGTCGTTGGTTTTCTCAAGGCCAGAAGTTCCAAGGCCAAGGGTCAACAAATGCTCCTAACAAGAAGTTTGCCAATGATAGGGTTTCTAACCTAAGATTTCAAGGTGGTAGTGGTGGGATGGTCAATCCCAAATGCCAAATGTGTGGTAAAACCCATGGTGGTCCGTGTTTGAGCAATTCTAATGCTTGTTTTGGTTGTGATGAAGTGGGTCACAAGGTTGTTCATTATCCTCATGCTCAACCCAAAGATAAAGATGCTTGTCCCCAACACCAAGGTGCTTATTTGGGCCAAAGAGAAAGGGGTGATCATCAAGGGGGTGTTCCAAGGCAAAATAGATTCTAAGATCTTCAAGGGAGACAAGGAGTAGATGAGGTGCCCAATGTTATTATTGGTATGTTAAATGTTTTTGATTTTGATGTGTATGCATTGATAGACTTGGGTGCAGTCTTTCTTTTATTACTCCTTTTGTTTCTAGAAAACTTCATGTGTTTACCGAATTATTATGTGAACCCTATGAAGTTTCTACCCTCATTGGGTGAGTCTATTTTATAAAAAAAGGAAGCAGGACTAAGGGAAGTGTTTGATAATCATAGAAAACATAAGAAGAGTGAAGCTCAGAAGCATATACAAACTTAATATCCAATAACACATCTACTTTAGAGTGAAGCGGGGCCAAGACACTTCCCGGGATCACCTTCATAGTAGTAAGCATCCAATATAAGGAAGAATTCTTAACACAACATGGATAAAAGTAGATATTGTCCTCGGAGTTGAGGACTCACCAAAAGCTTTTTTGGAGAAGTGAACTATCCACGTGTAGGAGGATGATCAAAAGGATCTCTAGTCCCTACATGGTAATATCATGTAGGCATAGAGTATGCATTAGTACATTTAAATGTACTATGTATGTGGGGTGCAATGAAACAAAGACATAAGCCAATAAATTCAAAATGCATAATCATAATCAAAGGATATATAATCTCAATATGACATACATGGTCAATGCTTGTGATAAACATGCTTGTAAAACATTCAACTTGCATAGTATATCATACATAGGTGGGAAGAGACCTCAACCGACATAGGCGAAGCAGCTACAACTTCGAATCCAAGGCATGACAACCCCTCGATACAGGTGACTGGGAATGACACCCCCCGGTGAAGTGTGATCTACTTTCCAAGGCAAACCAAACATGATAACATGAACTAGATGGATTCACTAGTATAGCAAGGGTAAAATATATAATCAGATGGTGGTATATAGTTTAGATACTAAAGACTTTATATAAGGACCCCTTGTGTTGAGCCCCCATCGTAAGCCTCAATTAGTATTAAGTCTAATCCCACCAAATACTTGAATTAGTCATAACTTGAAAAACTTGTAAGAAACATGAAAACTTGAAATGAGTAGATCATAACATGTTTGACCTCTATTATTAAGCCTAACTTGAACATGAGAGGAAATAATAATCATACATTATCTCTTGCCTTGACATGAATAGCTCACAAGAGGTTACAAATCTTGAAATATGGCTCAACTTGATACTTGTAAAATCATAGACACATTTCATGAATTGAATACATGCTTGAAAGCCCTTAATCATCATGAAATCACTTGACTTGTAAATCATGTAGTAGTTCATCAATCACTTGAGAAATCTTGTCATGTAATTTTATTAAACATGTGGTGGGTTCATGATACTTGTTCAAAATCATGCAACTCAAGAGTAAAACAAGATAAGTAAAATCAATGCAAATTAACCCACCAATATTGTATTAAAACCCTCATTTAGGGTATCTTGGAATCCATCACAAAAGCTCATAATAGTTCATAGTTTCATAGCTCAAATCCTGCATAGTCTCAATACACAAAATCAATTCATGGAATAGGATTGAAATAGATATTCATGCATAATCAATCAATACTTGATAAAACCCCAACATAATTTATGTTTATTTTTCATAACAAAAGATACCCATAAATAATACAACTTGAAATCATGCAATTTTCATAAAAAGAGATGGTTGGGCTCCATGGGTGAAAGGACCCATGGATGAAGACCCACATACCTTAAACCTTGAATTTTTTTAGATGAACTTGAAGGAGACTTGAAGCTTGATATGGGTTCATAAGTTCCAAAATTGAGCTTGAAATCATTCAATTTGAATGAGAGATTTGATAAAGTCTTGGAGAGATTTTAGAGAGAGTTTTTGAATTATAGAGTTGAAAAATAGCTAAGTATGGAAGATTTCATGTTTAAATGGGTATGGGGTTATTACACCAATGTTCTTGGAAAAAATAAACAAACTACAGAAATTTTACACTAGTCTGTGCCACACACACAATGCTAACCAAACGCGTAGAACAATTTACACTAGTTCACGCCCCAGGCACATCGCGGCCTAGGCGCAGATAGCCACTGGAATCCAAAAATTAGCGAAAATTATTTTTCACTACAGTTCTTCTGAAATATAGGTTATACTCATTTCTCTCTCAATTTCTCTCCTAATCATGACTGTAAAGCCGAATTTTTGAAATCACACATAAATTTTGAGATATATGGAAATTATAATTATGGGGCATTCCGAAGCACATGTGGTGTGTTTTAAGATATATGAATCGGTCCCAGAGATAGCCAGGATACTTAAGTGTTTTTGGTATATGGTTTGATGAGACCCCCCATAGATTCTACATGGTAGTCTTAGCTCACTAGATATATACACCGGTATAGACCAGCGCCAGAGTCTATCGTAATTTCACCCCATGCATTGACTTCATATGTTACATCTATATTACATCATTGACTATTATTGTTATCTTATCCATCTGTTATATTTATATATTATGTACTAACCCCTACATTGCAGGTGATAGGATTCTTCGTTATTACATGCTTATTCGATTTCTCCTACCTAGTCATTTCAACCTACTGGGTACATTTTGGTGTACTCACCATTACTTTGTTTCCTCCCTGCAGATCGAGCACAGGGACCCCCATAGGGTTGTTAATCCTATTTTACCAGAGTTCTTCCTTACCATCCCAGATTCCAGTGTTGAGGGCCAGATTTCAAGTCACTGTTGATTTGTTGAGACTTCTTTTATTGTTATCCATTCTAGACTTTGTATATTATATTATCAAATAGCTTTGTGTCTACTTATTCACACAATTTTATATGTTTTTGTACTCATGACTGATTTTGGGATCTTAAATGAAGTATCGTGTTTGTTTTGTTTTACTATTATTTACCTTTAGTCTTGATCCGATTTTGGGTCGTGACATCTTGGATCTATGTGAGAGATGTCTTATGACTCTAAACCACATGTAATCTATTTTGAATTCCTAAAAATTGATCCCATCACATTAGAAGTCATCAAGTTGAGACTATATGAAATGCCCCAAAAATGTGCCTCGGAATGCCCATAATCGTAATTTCTATATATTTTAAAACTCGTGCTTGATATCAAAAATACGACTTCATGTTCTTGATTAGGGAAAAACTTGAGTAAGAAATGGGTATTACCCGGATTTTAGAGGACCCATAGAAAAAAATAATTTTCACTAATTTTTATTTCTAATGGTCATCCATGCCCTGGCGGCGACGCACCAGGGGCGCAAATTAGTGTTGGAGTGATATTCGCATCTAGTCTGCATCGCGCTAAGGGAATGGACTAGTGTACTATTTTCTTTGGTTTTTCTCTCTCGGCCGAAGGCATTAGGGTCATAGCCTCATGCTTATTTAAACTTTAACTCTCTCACACTTAGCCATTTTTCAACTCTATATCACTCAAAACGCTCTCTAAAACCTCTCCAACAGTTTATCAAAATTCCTTTCCAAATCCAGGGATCTCAACTCACTTTGGATGTCGAAAACTCAATCCATGCTTCAAGTCTCCTTCAAGATTTACATCAAGGAAAACCCAAGTTTAAGGTATGTAGGTTTCATCCAATGGGTCTTTTCACCCATGGATCCTAATCTTTCTTTTTACGAAAATTGTATGCTTTTAAACTATAGTCTATGGGTATTTTTTATTATGAAATATGAGCATGATTTATGTTAGGGTTTTAGCAAGTATTGTGGATTATGCATGAATATCTATTTTAAGCTTATACTGTGAGTTGATCTTTATCTATTGATTGTATGCATGATTTGAACTATGTAAGCTATGAATCGTGATGAACTTTTGAGATGGATTTCATGATATTCCATTTAGCATTTCACTACAATGTTGATAGGTTAATTTTTAATTGTTTTACTCACTCTATTTCACTCTTGACTTGCATAATTTTTAACTACCATCATGAACCCGCCATGTGTTTTATAAGATATCATGTCAAGAATTCTTAAAGTTATTGATGATCTATTGCATAATTTATGAGTCAAATAACTTTATGATGATTTTGGTCTTTCAAAAAATGTATTGAATTCATGAAAATGTCTATGATGTTGTGAATGTTGAATTAAACCCTTTTTCAAAGATTTTACCTCTTGTGGGCCTTTGATGTTAATGCAAGGGTAATATTTGATGATGATCTATTCTTATGTTTTTAAGTTAGGCTCATCATTAGAGGTCAAAGATGTTTTAGAGTTATTCACGTCGTGTTTCTATGTTTCCTACAAATTGTTAAAGTATGATTATTTCAATTATTATGTGGGATTAAGCTTAGTACCGACGCATTGAATGTGGCATGGACCATCTTCAGGGTTCATATATCTTTCCTCAAACTATGTGCCAACATAGGATTATACTTTACCCTTGTTTTACTAGTGGATCCATTTAATGGACTTCTTCATGAAATCCTTTTTGAAATGGGACGGGTTCCCTTAAGGAGGGTTACTTCATATTAAATAGGATGGGCTCCCGCATGGTGAAGTATGGTTTACCTTGGCAAGTAGACCACCTCTTTACTGATGAGGATTAATCATCGGGATTCCAAGTCATAGCTCGCTTAGTCTTACCTTTTTCAGTAGGGTCTCTTCCCACATATGTGTTATGTATTATGTAAGTTGCATGGTTTACAAGCATGTTTATTTAAATCATTGATCTTATAAGACATATTGACGTATCTATTGTTTATATCTTGCACATTTTGATTATATTGGTGTATGTCTTTGTTGCATTGCATCCCGCATACTTAGTATATTTAAACGTACTAACGCATACTTTGTGCCTACATGATACAACCATGTAGGGACCGGAGCTCTATTTTATCATCATCATTTCTCCACGTGGCTAGTATGTTCATTGAAACAAGCTTTGGTGAGTCCACAACTTCGAGGAAAATATCTATTTATTTCATGCTATGTAGAGACTTTTTCTCTTTGTTAAACACTTATTGCTATAAGGGTGAGCACGGAAGGTGTCTTAACCCCTGCTCCACTCCTAGTTAGAGTGTATGTTAGATATCATGATGTACTTATGCTATGAGCTTGACTATTTTATATTTTCTGAATATCAAGACTTCCCTTAGTCCTGCTTTCCTTTTTATTATATCTCTCATTGTTATTTATTTTAGTTCCGCGACCAAGGATGTGTAAATGATGTACTAAGAGGCTTATTTGGGTCCCTTCGGGTCCCCATTCACCGTGTTACATCTCCACCCTAGGCTTGGGTCATGACAAACTTTATATCAGAGTACTAGGTTGTTAATGGTCCTCATAATCCAACGTACCTTGTCGATTAGAGTCTTATTCATGGTTGTGAAGTGAGCCACAACTATAAATGAGAGGTTATGAGGTGTTTTAAAAAAAATTTCAATTCGTCATGGTCTATATTGTGCTTTAAGTGTTGCTATAAGACTTTTCTCCTAAGTAATGCTCTTTGCCCTTCTAGATCATTCTGGTTCAACGAGAAAGGCTAAGGAGAGCCTGTTCACCCGAGAAACAACCGACCCGTCTCGCTCCTCAAGCTCCTCAAGAAGGAGGGGTGGCCCAAAATGAGTTTCGAGATGCGATTACCATGTTGGCTCCTCCCATGACCAACCAATTAAACCAAGGGGCCCAATATCCTCATGCTCCTACTCCAGCCTCAAGAGTAAGGGATTTTACTAGGGTGAATCCACCGGAGCTCCATGGGCCCAAGGTGGATGAGGATTCCCAAGAGTTCATAGAAGAGATGTATAAGGTGTTTCATCATATGGGTAAATTCAGAGGAAAAATGAAGTGAAAGGCCTACCAATACAAAGGTGTGGCCAAAATTTGGTTCACACAATGGAAGATTGAGAATGGGAATGATAATGTTATCCCTTAGGAAGAGTTTGAAGCCGCTTTTCTCAAATGGCTCTTTCCTATTGAGCTAAGGGAGGCTAATATGATGGAGTTTATGAATCTTAAGTAAGGTTTTATAAGTGTGAGGGAGTATGCCCTCAAGTTCAACAAGCTCTCCAAGTATGATCCACAATTGGTTGTTGATCCTAGATCAAGGATGAACAAATTTGTGTTGGAGGTGTTCGACTTGGTTAATGAGTAGTGTCGTACCGCCATGCTAGTGAGTGATATGGATTTATCTCGGCTCATGATTATGTCGAGAAACGAGAGGGGGAAATCTTAAAAATAGAAGAAGTGGTGAGTCCAAGAGGGCTCGATTTGAAGGTGGTTTCCAAGGTTTTAAGGGTGGCTGATTTCCTCAAGGCCACAAGTTACAAGGCCAGTGGTCATCCAATGCTCGTAACAAGAGGGTTGCTAATGATAGGGTGTCCAACCCAAGATTTCAAGGTGTTAATGGTGGGATGGTCAATCCCAAATGCCAAATGTGTGGTAAAAACCATGGTGGTCCAAGTTTTGAGAAATTCTAATGCTTGCTTTGGTTGTGATGAAGTGGGTCACAAGGTTGTTCAATGTCCTCATGCTCAACCCAAAGGTAGAGATGGTCGTCCCCAAGGCTAAGGTGCTAATGTGGGCCAAAGAGGAAGGGGTGGTCATCAAGGGGGTTCTCCAAGGCAAAATAGATTATATGCTCTTCAAGGGAGACAAGGAGTAGATAAGGTACTTGATGTTGTTACCAGTGTGTAAAAGATTTTTGATTTTGATGTGTATGCATTGATAGACCCGGGTGCCAGTCTTTCTTTTATTACTCCTTTTGTTGCTAGAAACTTCATGTGTGTCCCAAATTATTATTTGAACCCTATGAAGTGTCTACCCCCATTGGTGAGTCTATTGTTGCTAAAAGAGTCTTTAGACATTATCCCATGTATATATTTCTTAAAGTCTTGCCTTGTGATTTCGTTGAGATTGACATGGTAGATTTTGATATCATTCTTAGGATGGATTGGTTGTATGCATATTATGCCTCCATCGATTGTAAAATCTGTTGGACGAGATTCTAATTCCCTAATGAACCCATCCTTGAATAGGAGAGCAGCAATGTGGTGGTCAAGGGAAGATTCATTTCCTATCTCAAAGCCAAAAGTTGATTTCTAAGGGTCGTCTTTATCTTCTTGTCAGAGCAAGGGATGTTGAGCCTAAAGTCCCTTCCATTGAATCAGTTTCGGTGGTTAACGAGTTTCTTGATGTCTTTCTCGATGAGCTTCCAGTGTTCCCCATGAAAGAGAATTAGATTTTGGTATGGGCCTCCTTCTCGATACTCAACCCATTTCCATTCCCCTTAACTCATGGCCACGGTAGAGTTGAAGGAGTTGAAGGATCAATTAAGGGATTTGCTGGAAAAAGGTTTTATAAGGACTAGTAACGCACCTTGGGGTGCACCGGTGTTATTTGTGAAGAAAAAGGATAGTTCTCTTAGAATGTACATTGATTACCGACAACTTAATAGGGTCACCATAAACAACAAGTATCCTTTACCAAGAATTGATGACCGTTTGATAAACTACAAGGGGCTAGTCACTTTTCTAAGATTGATCTTCGATCAGGATACCATCAAATGAGAGTGAGAGAGTGTTATATTCCCAAGATGGCTTTCTGGACTCGGTATGGGCATTTTGAATTTGTGGTTATGTTTTTCTGGTTGACTGATGCATCAGCTATATTTATAGATCTCATGAATAAGGTCTTCAAACCCTACCTTAATATGTTTGTGGTGGTCTTTATTGATGATATCTTGATTTATTCCCATAGTGAGGAAAAGCATGTGAATCACTTGAGGGTGTTGCTGCAAATTTTGAGGGACGATAGGTTGTATGCTAAATATGAAAAATGTGAATTTTGGTTGAAAGAGGTTGTTTTTGTAGGGCATGTGGTGTCGGGTGATGGCATTAAGGTGGATCCTAAGAAGATGGAGGTGGTTAGAAATTGGCCTAGACATTTGACCCCGTCGGATATTAAAAGTTTCCTAGGTTTGACGGGTTATTACCAGAGATTTGTAAATGGTTTCTCTTTTATTGCTTCTCCTATGACTAAGTTGACCCAAAAGAAGGAAAATCTTGTTTGGATCAATGAGTGTGAAAAGATTTTTCAAACCTTGAAAGATAAGCTTGTCTCCGCTCCTATCTTGGATTACCAGAAGGGTTAGAGGGATTTGTTGTTTATTATGATGCTTCAAGAATCAGTTTGAGGTGTGTGTTGAGACAAAATGGTAAGGTTATGGTATATTCCTCTAGACAACTTAAAGTGCATGAGAAGGATTACCTTACCCATGATCTTGAATTGGCGGCTGTGGTGTTCGCTTTGAAAATTTGGCGTCATTATTTGTATGGGGTTCATACAGATGTTTTTACCAAGCACAAGAGTCTTTAATATGTGTTCACCCAAAATGATCTTAACTTGAGACAAAGAAAGTGGTTAGAGCTTCTTAAGGATTATGACTTGAGTGTACATTATCATCCGGCAAGGCAAATGTTGTGGCCGATGCTCTAATTAGAGTGTACATGGGTAGCCTAGCTCACATTTATTCTCGGTGGAAGAGGTGGTAGAGAGGTTCACCGGTTGGCTAGGTTTGGGGTTAGGTTGAATGAAGTTGAAAATGGTGGTGTGGTGGTTGTTGATGGTTCTAAATCTTCTTTGATTGAGGAGGTGAAGTCAATACAAGACCTTGATCCCACTTTGTTAGAGTTGAAGGCCCTGGAGAAAGATGGTAAGGTGGAGGTTTTCTCCCAAAGGGGAGATGGTACCCTAAGGTACCAAGGTAGATTGTGTGCCCAATGTTGATGAGTTGAGGAAGTTGATTTTGGAAGAAGCTCATAATTCATCCTATTCTATACACCCCGATCCACAAAAATGTACAGAGAATTGAGGGAGGTGTACTGGTGGGGTGGTATGAAAAGTGATATTGCTACGTTCGTTTTCGGCTGTCACAATTGTCAACAAGTGAAAGCCGAACATCAAAGGCAGGCAGCCTAGCTCAAGACATAGAGATTCCTACTTGGAAGTGGGAAGAGGTGAACATGGATTTTGTGGTTTGGTTGTCTAAGACTAGGAAACACTTTGACTCCATTTGGGTTGTGGTTGATAGAATGAAAAAGTCGGCTCACTTACTACCGGTTAGGGCTACTTATGGTGCCGAAGATTGTGCCAAAATGTATATACATGAGTTAGTTAGATTGTATGGGGTGCCCTTGTCTGTCATTTCGGATCATGCTGCTCATTCACTTCTCATTTTTTGAGCTCATTTCAAAAGGGTCTTGGTACCAAGGTTAAGCTTTGCACGGCTTTTCATCCTCAAAGGGATGGCTAAGCGGAAAGGACTATCCAAACTCTTGAGGATATTCTTAGGGCTTGTGTTTTGGAGTTTAAGGGTAGTTGAGATGAACATCTTCCACTTATTGAATTTTCTTAAAACAATAGTTGTCACTCTAGCATTGGTATGGCTCCCTTCGAGGCTCTTTATGGTAGGCGTTGTAGATCCCCGGTTGGGTGGTTTGAAGTAGGGAGATGGCTTTGCTAAGTCCAGATTTGGTCATCGAGGCATTGGAAAAGGTGACAATGATAAAGGAGAGATTGAAGACAGCCCAAAGTAGACAAAAGTCCTACTCCGATGAGAGTAAAAGAGATCTTGAATTTAAGGTTGGTGACCGGATTTACTTGAAAGTCACACCCATGAAGGGTGTGGTCTAATTTGGCAAGAAAGGTAAACTAAGCTCAAGGTTTGTGGGTCCTTATAGGGTGTTGAGGAGGATTGATAAGGTACCCTACGAGTTGGAATTGCCTATTGATATGAGTATGATTCGTCCAGTCTTCCATGTGTCTATGTTGAGGATGTGCATGGATAACCCAAGAACTATTGTGCCTTTAGGTGTTGTGGGTGTTGTAGAAGATAATTTGTCCTATGAGGAGGTCCTAGTGGAGATTTTGGATAGACAAGAGAAGAGGTTGAGAAACAAAGATGTATCTTCCGTCAAGGTCCTTTGGAGGAATCAACAAGTTAAAAGCGCCACATGCGAAGCCCAGGCGGATATGAAAAAGAGATACCTATATCTCTTCCACTGTACTCAAGACAAAGGTAATAATTAAGACCTATCTCTGATTTTAAGTCTTAAGTATCAACCCTTAGGTCATTTTTCATTCATTCATTTTTATGGTAACAAGTTTATGGTGATTTTTGACATTCATGTGATAATTTTTGAACAATGATATTTAAATGTGTTTATTGCATTCATATCGGGCTAAAATCCTCATGATTACTTCTCTTATGCATGTTCCTTTGATATTCGGGGACAAATGTTCCCAAGGGGTAGATATTCAAATGCCCCAAAAATATGCCTCGAAATGCCCATAATCGTAATTTCTATAAATCTCAAAATTCGTGCGTGATATCAAAAATCCAACTTCATATTCTCGATCAAGGGCAAAATTGAGTAGGAGATGGGTATAACCTGGATTTTAGAGGACCCATAGCGAAAAAATAATTTTTTACTAATTTTTGATTTCCAATGGCCATCCATGGACGTGACGCACCAGGGGCACGGACTAGTGTTGGAGTGATGTTCGCATCTAGTCTGCGTCGCGCCAAGGGCGTGGACTAGTGTACTATTTTCCTTGGTTTTTTATGTCGGCCAAGGGCATTGGGGTCATAGCCCCATGCTCATTTAAATGTGAAATATCTCATACTTAACTATTTTTCAACTCTATATCACTCAAAACCTTCTCTAAAACCTCTCTAACACTTTGTCAAATTAAACGACCCTAAAAAGTGCCTGAAAATGTATCTTGAAAGTGCCCTGAATCATAATTTCCATATATCTCAAAATCTGTACGTGATATCGAAAATCCGACTTCATATTTTTGTTTAGGGGGAAATTGAGTGGGAAATGGGTCTAACTCAAATTTTAGAGCAACCGTATCAAAATTTGAAAATCACAAAATGTGATTTCCCGTAGCTAAAGTGCGCTACTGGCATGAAGTGCACTGGCTTTATTTATGTGCCAGTGATTTCATTTCAAAAAGTCTTGGGCCTAAGTGTCATATATGAAAATACCTATACTTAGTCATATTTTACCCTTAGATCATTCAAAACATGCCCCAATACTCACCAAACACAGCCAAATATTTCACTCCCAAATTCAAGTTTCAAACGCTCTTTCGGATATTAAGGATTTCACTCAAGCTTCAAGTCTCCATTAAAGTCTTCTTTAAGAAATTCTCCAAAGATAAGATATGTGGGTTTCAACCATTAGTTCCTTTCACCCATGGTGCCCAAGCTCTCTTTTTACATAAATTACATGATTTAAAGTTGATTTACTTATGAGTCTTGTTTATAAGGAATTTCATTACACACTCTGTTGGGGTTTTATGAAATAGTAATTGTTTTAGCATATTTTGAGCTGTGAATACTGGATCTACTGTGAGATTTGATGAAGGATTTTGATGTATATTATTTGAGGGTGTTACCAAGTATCTAGTGATGATTTTTACATTGGATTTTCTTGCATGTTTTCACTCTTGAATTGTGTGGTTTTACATTAGTACTACACTCCCCCCCCCCAAGTGTTTGATAAAATGTCCGGTTATGATTTCTTGAGGAATTGAAGGTGAAATGCATGTCTTATGAGTTGAATGACTTCATGGTGATTTTAAGCTTTCTAAAAATATGTCTAATTCATAGAAATCTTGATGTTGTCGGGCTGGATTAAGCCCCTTTTTTTCAAAGAATTTACCTCTTGTGAGCCTTTGATGTTGATGCTAATTTAAGGGTAATGTTGATGATAACTCATTCTTATGTATGATAATTAGTCTCTCCTGAGGTGAATGATGTTAAGAGCTACTTGTGCCATATCTCTATATTTGTGTCAGGTTATTAAAGTATGATTCTCTTATATATTTCGTGGGATTAGACTTAGCACCGAGGTGATTAAAGGTAAGTCCCCAAGTCCCAAAACTATGTGTCACCGTAGGTGAAGAGATTAGAGGCGAGTACCCTAAATATGAGGGCTTGAAGCGAGTAACTGAGTCCAAGAACTAGAAGCGACTACCCAATTCATATAAGGCTTAGTGGATCCACTTAGTCACTAGGAGGGTTACATTGGCAAGTAACTTCCCCCTTCTTCCGGTGTAGGGGTGACATCGGGATTCTAAATTGTAGCTTGCTTTGTCTTATTTTATGTTGGTTGAGGTCTCTTCCCACACTTATGTATTATGCTCTATGTAAGATGAATGATTTTCAAAGCATGATTTACTTAAGCGTTCATCATATATGTCATATTGTTATTATGCTATCTATAGTTTATCTCTTTGCATTTTGATTTTGATGCCTATTCCTTGTTGCATTGCATCCTACATACTAAGTACATTCAAGTATACTAATGCATACTTTATGTATACATGATGTTACCATGTAGGGACTGGAGCTCCATTTGGTTATTCTCCTCCATGTGGATAGAGTTATTCATTCAACCTAGTTGGTGAATCCTCCATTTCGGGGACAATGACTATTCTCTTACTACTAAGACTCTCTTTACTTTATTGTATTCTCATGACTATGAGGGTGAGCCCGATTGCTTGTCATGGCCCCGGCTCTTTTCTATGTAGTAGAGGTGTTGTTGGACATGTGGTGTAATCATGCTATGAGCCTTGAATCTTTTGCTTATTATTGTTATGGTATCAAAGATGTCACTTAGTACCGTTTTCCCTCTTTTTTAATATATTTTCTCATATTGTCATTTTAATTGCGTCTGCGACCAAGGATGTGTAATGATATACAAAGAGGCTTGTATAGAGTTCATTTGGGTTTCCCATTCAACGGTCATGACTAGGCCCTAGGTCCGGGTCGTGACATCAAAATTTCCATCCAAATCCAAGTATTTCATGCTCACTTTGGATCTTAAGAACTCAATCCATGCTTCAAGTCTACTTCAAGATTTACATGAAGGAAAACTCAAGTTTAATGTATGTGGGTTTTATCCGTCTACTCGATTCATATAAGGCTTAGTGGATCCACTTAGTCACTAGGAGGGTTACGTTGGCAAGTAACTTCCCCCTTTCTTCCGGTGTAGGGGTGACATCGGGATTCTAAATTGTAGCTTGCTTTGTCTTATTTTATGTCGGTTGAGGTCTCTTCCCAAACTTATGTATTGTGTTCTATGTAAGAAGAAAGATTTTCAAAGCATGATTTACTTAAGCATTTATCATACATGTCATATTGTCATTATGCTATCCATAGTTTATCTCTTTGCATTTTGATTTTGATGCCTATTCCTTGTTGCATTGCATCCTACATACTTAGTATATTCAAGCATACTAATGCATACTTTATGTATACACGATGTTACCATGTAGGGACTGGAGCTCCATTTGGTTATTCTCCTCCATGTGGATAGAGTTATTGTCTTTACTTTATTGTATTCTCATGACTATGAGGGTGAGCCCGGTTGCTTGTCTTGGCCCGGGCTCTTATCTATGTAGTAGAGGTGTTGTTGGACATGTGGTGTAATCATGCTATGAGCCTTGAATCTTTTGCTTATTATTGTTAT
>JAABOM020062436.1:0-10253 GCA_011800125.2 Solanum clarkiae | reverse complement strand
AATTTCGGTAGAATTCCAGATTAGGCGTATAAAGAAATTTGGCTTAGTATGTGCTTACGTGTCCCTATCGGGCACTGATCACGACCTCAGGGTAGGGTGTGACAGTTTTGTGACTTATTCGAACAATTTATGTATTAAATATCAATTGCCTCTCCACTATTTTAGGGCATTACATTCCCCCGCAACATTTATGGATTTGATGAATCGTATGTTTAGACCTATTTGGACTCTTTTGTTATAGTGTTCATTGATGACATCTTAGTCTACTCTAGGAGCAAAAAATAGCATGAGTAGCAATTAAGGACTCTATTTTAGACATTGCAGGATTACCAGTTGTATGTCAAATCACTAAGTGTGAGTTTTGGCTTGAATTTGTAGCATTCTTGGGGCAAGTGATGTCCAAAGATGGAATTATGGTAGAACCGGCTAAGGTGGCAGCAGTATGTGATTAGGATAGGCCCACTTTTTCCATAGAAGTTCATAGTTTTATTAGGTTATCAGGGTATTATAGATGGTTCATGAAGGGGTTTTCTTATATTATAGTGTCTTTGACTAGATTGATTCAGAAGAACATTACATTCCAATAGTTTGATGAATATGAGGCGAGCTTCCTAAAGCTCAAAACCTTGTTGACTTCTACTCTATTCTTACTCTACCTGTTGAGGGCCAGGGGTTTACAATTTATTATGATGCTTTCAATATTGATCTGGGTTGTGTTTTGATATGATACAGTAGAGTCGTTGTATATGCTTTCAGGCATCTAAAAGTGCATGAGCAAAACTACCCCACATATGGTTTGGATTTGGTGGCAGTCTGCAATGGGTGCATGAAAGGAACTACCCCACATATAGTTTGGAGTTGGTAACAGTCTTTGCATTGAAGATTTGGAAGAATTATTTATATGGTGCTCACTATGAGATCTTTACTAATCACTTTATCTCCAGTATATTTTTAGTTAGAAGGATGTTAACTTGAGATAGTGAAGGTAGTTGGTGTTACTAAAGGACTATGATATTACTATTTTTTATGATTTGGGCAAGACGAATATAGTAGTAAATGCCTTAAGCTAGAAGTGGTGAGGATGGGAGTTTGACATTCTTACTAGTTGAGGAACAACTTCTAGCTTTGGATATTCAGTCCCTAGCTAAGTAGATGATCCATCTTGACATTTCTGAGTTGGGTAGAATGTTTGCCTTGTGGAGGGTAGATTTTATTTATTAGAGTAGTATGGGCTCAACAATTTGATGATCCACAATTGAGAGTGCTTCATAATAAGGTGCTCAATAAGGAGGCTAGGAAGAATATGAAGGGATGCGTGGACGGACTCAGTCCCACGCTTTAGGAAGCCTTAAATACCTAGAAATCGGAAGAACATTCAACCCTCTGTCGATCCTCGTGTTTGAACTTGAAATTCTCAATTTTCTCTCTTCTCTGATGCTCTCAAGAATTTCTAAGTGTTAAGGTACAACACACTTAGATTGTTTAATAGGACTTAAATTAAGTCCAAAACATCGTGAAAATTAATTAAAAAAAGGTTAGGAAAAGACAAGAATGCCCTTCTTAAAATTGCCGACTGGAACCACAAAATCCCATCTATGGGTTGTAGGTGGCCTCTCATAGGTGAGGGTGTCCAAGAATTTGATTACTGAAAATTGATATGAAATTGATGAAACCTCTTCTACAGGCCATACATTGGTTTATGGACCTTCTAAAAACTCGTAACTCGAGATCCTAAAAAGTTGATTTTTGAACCAATAAGCAACGAAGCAAAATCTACGGGTCGTATGTTGTCTCGTGCATGGGCCTTAGACTTAGAAAATTTCACCAAGTTAGATGGGTGACCTATGAGACCTCAACTATGGGTCATGGATTACACTACGAGTTGTAAGTGGCCTTCGGGGTTTTTCTTCCAATGACTTTCCTGCATCATTTTTCTCAGTTTCTTCAGGGCCTATACTCAGATTAGGTGAAATGAATTTGAAGTGTTACAATAGCATTCAATTAGTATAATCTTTTGTGTATATAAAAGAGGATGTTAGAGTCGATGATGTGGCGCAACCATAATACAATATTGTTATTTTTTGAGAAAAATTATTTTACAAAAATTAGACTCCTCCAACATGTATAAAATCTGCTTAAATGACACTTTACTAAAAGATGGAGCCAAATTACTATTTCTCCCTTTTACACATTAAAGTTCAACCATCACAACCCTAACGCTCTTTCTGATCTTCTTCGCAGTGTGGTTAAACCCTCCAAACACCATAGGTATGCTACTTTACGTTTCTTTTCGTTTCTCACTCAAATTCATTGTAACTATCACACCGAATACTCGTGAAAACTGCATCACTTTTTATTCATGCTCTTTAGACATTATCTAATTTTCATACTTTGTAATTTTCTCCCTATGTATTCTTCCTCCATTCATGAAATGACTTTGTTGACACTCAATTTTTGCCCTCCAAAATATAAATTAATTATCGAACTTCTTCAATTTTAAACAATTTAAAGTAGTTAGCGTTTATAAAATTCAAAACATTTTAAATGATTTTCATATATAATTTTTTTTTCTATGATCCGCTGATGATTTTATCACGTTTGGTTAATCACCTTTCATGATCAAAGATTTTCAGCTTTTGATTGATTATTCTATTTTGTTGAAATTAATAGGCTCCTTAATTAATTGATAAAATCCATTTTATTCATATTCATCATTTTTATCCAATTTGATCAAAATTTGCAATTGAAATAACTAATTTCTTAAATCTAAATCTCTTACCCACGTAACCCATTTTCAGCTTTCTTTTGGACTCAAATCTAATTTGTAGACCCAAATATTTCAACCCAACCCAATTTTATTTTTCAACAACATATACCCTCATTATATACATATACATATAGCGACCACGCACGCACGCACGCACCCCCTTTTCTCCTTCTGCTTCTTCTTTCCATGCTCCTCACCATCACATGCGCACACTCCTCTTTCTCTTCAACGATTCTAGACAATCCCTAGACAACCCCGACCCCAACAGACCCGACAAACATCACCCACGCGTGTATTTTATCCTATCTCGCGCTCAATCGCTCAATCAACGGCGAAGGTTTTCAATCTATTGAAGATTTTCCAACAAATACCAGAGATTCTTGTCCCCAAAGATTGAATGTGAATTTCGAATTCAATTTCTACCAATTTCTCTAAGTTGCCCTGTGATTTTCCCTACAAACATTGCCCTAAAATCCCCTATATAATCCCTCGTCCATCACAGGGGGCGATTTTTTCCTGACAAGAAAAGAACAGAAATTTTTCGGTGATTAGAGCCGTTCTTAATCCTTGGGATTCCTAAGAAGATTTTCATTTCTAATCTTCAAGAGAGTCGTTATTATTCTCACAAAGCACACATAAAGTCGTTCTTAATCTGGAAAAAGCATTCAAAATCCTAGAAAGATTCATGTTTCTTAGCCTCATTTTTTTTCGAAAAGGAGGAAGAAATCCATCGACTTAGAGAGCTTTCCGATTCTGAGGACAAGGTGTCTTGAACGAAGTTGGTGGTGTCGAAGTTCACTGTTGAAGCTTAAATTCCCAGGCTGCTGCTCCGGAAAAGGTAACATTCTCATCTACTCCTCTCGTTTTTTTTTTTAGAACGGTTGTGTGCTTCGTTTTGAGTTTTGTTAAGCATGGGCTATTCTTGATTTCTTGTCTTGATTGATGGCTGTTATACTCATTAATTTAATCGAGTAAGGGTTGGAGGGATGTACTATGCTGAAGTTTTCCTTTTTCTGTTGAGTGTGTTGGTTGCTGCTGCACTTGTCATGAACTAAGTTGATCTTATCTCTGTTTTAGTCACTGTTCATGGCTTGATCTGCTATCCTCTTCCTTAAGGCTCATTAATTTGAAGCTTTACTCAAATCGCTGTCGTTGATATCTTTCTCTATGTTTTCAAAGATCAAAGAAGAGTCCTAATTTGAGATTGTTACTTATTATTATAAGAAGTTCACATCACTGTTCTACATCAATCTTACTTCTTCATTTTGTCTCTGATTTAAGCATGATTAACTAAGTTTAATCGTCATGATGATTTACTAATAATGGTTGTGAGTCATTTTTCTCTAATCTGAAGTTTATTCAAGTCTCCCAATTCATGTGAAGATCAAAATTTTCTGCTTTAGGAGTCTTGCTTCTGTTCAGTCTAAAAATCTGACTTTTTGAGCTTGGTGATGTCTTTATAGCTTGATGTCTTTGCTGTTTCATAAGCTTCCTTTGTCTAGTTTGTGTTTAAAATAGCTACGCAATTTCATTTTTCATTACTCACCTCTGTTTGATATCGAACAGAGGGCTTGAGGCAGCCTTTAGTTGTCCATTTCTCGAGTTCATGTTGAAAGTTTTTTTTTTTAGCCATGTCATCTTCTTGTTTGATTTCTGCTTCTTGTTTTGGGAAAAAGAGGTCTGTACCTGGAAATGATTTTGTTTTAAGTCATGGTAATGCATGTATTGTTTCTTAAGAGTCTCTTTCTTAGCTACAAATGATTTGAGTTCAAAACTCAAGTATAAGGTTATTCCTGGCTGCTATCTGAGCTTTCTTGACTGATGAAATAATAGTTAAGGTTCTTGAAAATGATGTGTGCTTCATATATTCCAGGTTAATCCTCTGATCATCTTATAGTTACATGATGTTGTCCTTGTCATTTTCTACTAAAATGTTAGATGGTCTGAAGTTTGTCTGCATCTTCCTCTTCCTGGAATGTTGTTTTCACTCTTGTGAATTGGAAATCAAGTATCCTTGTTAGAGTGTCTATTTGCTAGTGAGTCTATGGAATTATATAGATTTAGATGATGATAATCTATGCTTCACTTTCACTTGAGCATATGTTAAGATATTTCTTTGAAATCTGGCTCCTCCGTTTGCCTTGAAAAGATTCAATCATGTTTAAAGTTGTAGTGCAACAGCTGACTTGCTACATAGTAGGATCTACTTGGTTTAGCAAGGAAGAGTTACCTGTTATGTTCTAGTTTATGACGTTTTTAAAAACTCGAGTTTTTTTCTTCTCTTGTTATTTGAACCTTTGTTTCCTGCTCACATCCCCATATCCCGGCTTCAATTTTTATTACTTTCAGGCGCATCAGTGCCCTTGCTGCTGCCTGTTAGCTCATTATAATGTCTTTATTTCATTTTTAAAATCTCCTCCTCGATTACTTGTTGAAATTTGAAACCAGAACATGTTTTGGGTTTGAGGATCTTGAGTTTTTCCTTACCGTTGCTTGTTATTGACTTAGTTACTGCATTTGGTATCTAGATACACTAATAAGTTATTCATAAGTTGTCAAAATATGAACAGGAGAATTTGATCTTACACAAGTTACCTGTTTGTTCCATATTTTTGCAGTAGTTAGATTTTATCCTCTTCTCTGTTTTCTTTTAGTTAACAATTTTCTCATAATTATGGAGTGTCAATTTTTGTATACTACATAATTAGGTGTATCATAACATTGTTTTGTGTTATGAATAGAGTTGTGTAATGTCTATTTTATGTTGTTCCCTCGCTTCAACTTGACTTTAGAGACGTAAAGGAATTGCTAGTGTAATTAATTTTTCCTAAAATTGGATTTATTTCTGTGAATATAATGTCAGTGTTGCAAAGGTTATTGGTAATTTGCTTTTCTACGTTTAGATTCAATTTGCTGGATATGTTACATTATTGAGTGTTTTGTTGGAGATTTAATTTCGTTCTTCCACTCTTATTGCATGTGATTTCCTCCGGGTCCATTTTGGACCCTTATTTGCATCTCATGGGCCACAGAGGCCCCAAGTCCCCTTTTCTATCGAGTCAGCCCCAATTCACTGGACAAAGAAGCAGTCACAGGGTCAAGTTCAAATTTGGAGATGGTACAAGTCTTAGAAGCAGGAAATCAGTGTTATAAACACTGATATACATAAAGTATACATTATATGTATACGCAACAATATGGGAAGCCTATTTGTTTGGAGCAGCAGCAAGTTTGCAGCTGAAAAATGGGCTAAGCAGGCCCAAATGGTTCATTTTGTTAGAATAGGACAGGTGGAAGACTTGGGCCTGTTAAAGCCCAAAACTCGACTTTATTCTCTATCCTTTATTTTGTTATATTTATTTGATTCTAACTCTAACATTAACTTATTATTATTTGTTTGTTTAATTTAATTAATTTTCCCAACATGTCTTCATTTATGTTAATTCTCTTAAAATTTTCTTAATGTTAGAACTATTTGTACAATTTATTTTAGTAAAAACCTTTTGTAAAAATAGTTCAAGTGTTGGTCTATTTTGCAAACTTAGTCAATTCTTTCACATTTAATCAACATTTCTCAAATTTAGTCAGTTTTTCAAACCTAGTCGATTTTTCAAACTTAATTAATTCCGTTCAAATTTAGTTAACCTCTTTCAAAATTAGTCAATCCTTTCAAATTTAGTCAACTTCTTTCGAAATTAGTTAATCTTTTCAAATTTAGTCAATTTCTTTCAAATTTAGTCAATTTCTCGCAAAATTAGTCAATTTCTCTCAAAATTAGTCAATTTTTTTCAACTTGATCAAGTTTCTCAAGTTAGTCAAACTTCTTAATTGCTGGTCAGCCGCAAGTTAGCGGCCATTTTGAGTGATTAGTCTCTTCTCAAATGAAAATTGAACGCTTACCCTTGGAAAAATTTTAAGACTTTTCTTTTGAGCCTTATTATTTTATTAGTTTTCTTAATTTTTTTTAAAAAATTAAGTGACGATTCTGTTTAATTTCGAAAATTTGATTTACACTTAAACTAATTAAGTAATAAATCATATTTTCGAAATCAAAGTCTTTTTTTTTCAAATAATAGACTTCCCACCTTGGCTTGCTATTTATTTTTCTTTTTTCTCCTCTATTTCTTTCTATTTTTTCTTCACTTCCTTTCTTTACTACGTGATGTTGTTCACTCTTATCGCTCATCAAAATTGTACTATCTGGGATTCGGTAAGTCGATTTGGCGTAGCAACTTTTGTTTCTATTCTTTGATCCAAAATTTCTACTTTAAATTTTTTGTATTCGCTTTGTGTTTACTCTGGTTTTGTATAGGAAAAGTGATTTTGCAGAGTGTCAATATTTTGGGCAGTTGCAGCATGCATAAATTATTAGCATCTTTTAATTCTTCTATGAAATTAATGGTTTTTCAGTGAATATCAGACAAAAATTTTTTAAAGTTGCATTTCTAAATTTTCTTTTTCATATCTCTCAAGTTTACAACAATAGTGTTTAAATAATAATCCAAATATTATGAGTCTTTCCCCTTCTCTTATACAATTTTTTTAATTTACACGTTCCAACTTAACTTTGAATATAAAAGAAGATAATTAATTACGATTTCTTATATTTTTGGGTTCCCATCCCAGTACATTCAATATTGAATTTCTTATTAGTATGAAATGATTTTATTTAATTTTGAGATCTAAATCAACTGTACCAAAATTGAATGATTTTTTTGGGTCATATCTATTTTTGGGCCAAGGTAAATAGAATGATGCATATATAAATCAATTATTTTTGGGTCATATCTGTTTTGGGGTCAATAAATAGTGCTTAGTTTTCTATATTTTTTGCTCGATATCACTGAATGATTTGAAAACATTGAAAATCAACTTTTGTTATAGACCTTTTGGATTCAAAAGACAACACAAATGAGAAGAAGGTGTATATCAATTGTACTGGCCAATATTCTTTATGTGAATCGTTAAAGGGGCCGAATGAGGTGATGCAAATCATTATGTTGTCAAACTAAACATAAATCGCCTGTTCTGGAGTGTCTTTCAGTTCTACTTCGTGCAATTAGAGGAAGTAGAAGAAGAACAATATCTGGGGATTTGTCATCTCTAAGAGCAATGCAACAGTAAGCATACAGGCACATAGTACTCTTACTTGCATCCATAAACATATTTTATGGAATTTTGAAAATATTTCACAAAGTTAAAAATAAGATTGCATGATGAGAGTCTAGTAAAAGTGTAAAAATTTTTAAGTGATTTTGTAAAGTTTTGGCAATAATTACATGGTGAATGACCAATAAGCACAAACTACATATGAATTTTGCGAAATATCATTATCATAACCATTCAATATAACAATGTGGCGTTATAATTGTTGAATTTCATGAGAATTGATCAAATTTTCATGTTATTGAATCAATCAAAAATAATTATCTTCAGTCTCAAATCTGTATAGATACTTCCATTATAAGTGGTAAACGAGCGGAATACTTTACCCGAGTAGGAGAGAAATGCAACGAGCACTAGCACGCTTCGGCCTTCGAGCCTACGCTTGCTTTACGTGAGCAAGGAGAGCAGAAACTGAGGGAAAAAAACCTATGTTCTTACGCGGGATGGGAATAAAGGCTACTAAGATCGGAACTCACGACCTAAGTACTAAGTAACCTTAGAATGGGGATGCCAATCTTATATAGAAAATACCGCTATCTAAAGTAACCTTGCAGATGTGGCTAGAATTAATGACAAGCAAGAAAGAAAAGGTTTGTAGTTCAAATTGAATTGGACGTTTTCTCTATATTCAAATTTGGTCATTCTTAACTTTTCTTTTTCTTCTAAAGCTCTTTTCTCTTCTAAAATTTTCAGTGTTAGAATAAGTGCTGTCAATCTAACCAGGAATCAGGTCCCTTGTTATAGTAAATGAACTGGACAGAACTAAAAATGCACAAGATTTTTATGTGGAAAATTCCTTGCTCAAGGGAGTAAAAAATCACGACATGCCTGCAGGATTTCAATGAAATTTCATTATCATCTAAAAGCGAAAATTATTACAACCTCTTATAATTCTAAGGATTAATCTCCTAATCCCTTCCTCCTTCCAATGGTACATGAAATTTCCACCTAAACAACAACCCCTTGTTGCCCACTAAACTAATTTTCCAAACTAGTTTAGACTTTTCTTCTTAGCTAACTCTAGCTAAGGACCCAGAATACAAGAAAGATTTGTTTTGACCAAAACACCAAGTTCCTTTATAGAGTAGGATTTGGTTTACAGATGGAAGAATGAAAAAATCACACTTTGAAGAATTATCCTTAGAACAACAATGATAAGAGTAGAATAATGCAGTTAATAAGTTGTTCTTGATGATGATTTCTTTCTTCTAAATAGGACTCTTTTTCACTTTGTTTCTAGATAATTTTTTATGTCTTCAAATGCTTCAATATATAGCTATGTTGAAGTTCCTCTTTGTAGTGTGCACCCATACTGTCCACCATACTTTACAACCTTCATTCCATTTGCTTTATTCATTCATAATTGAGAAGATGATGTTGCATGTGTGAAAACGTTGCCTTCCATCATGGTAAGTCACTTTGAGCTCTTAAACAAAGAATTCTTTTCCAAGAGGGGAAAGAGAAAGAATATATAAAGAATTCCTTTTATATACAAAAGCTTATACAAAAAGCCTATTCCTTTATCTTTTTTCAAGATATCTTAAAATAATGTTTCATACACTATTTTAGTTTATATCTGATTACGCATGCTCTTTGACAGATATGAACATTATCTTTAAAAGATTCCAACCAAATGTACCAACCAAGAAGTGTTAATTTAGGTAAGATTTCAGTTTTCAGTTTTTGATATAAGACCTGATACCATATTACATTTATCCTGAGAAATTTGTCAATTCATCAAAACTTCAACTTAACATTTAGAATCTAGAAGGTCATGAAAACGGTAAGCAAATCTGTCTATCATCTTTAATTATGACATCTGAGCATGCAATCCTTTTGTTTCAAGGACTATATTGAGCTTATACACTTGGATTCTCTTTATTGGTATTTTTTTTTATATAATTGTTAGGAATATCTTTTCATACGCATTATAATATCTAGCTACTAACTTAATTTTTCTTTATCAAAATTTAACATTAGCTATTAACTTATATTTTGATCTTTCATGATCGTACGAAGCGCAAGCAGTATCTCTAGTAAATAGATACATACATTAGGAAATTAGATGAATGAAACATCCACCAAATTAAATGGATTTGTAACAATTAAAAGAATTGTTACTAAAAATCAAAACAAGGGAGGTTATTATGATATCATGAACTATGAGGGAGATTAGTACTATTAGGCAAAATTTGAAGGGAGATTTATGAATTATGTCTTATTTATGTTGATGATAATTATTTTCAAAGGTAAGTTTTATAAAACGGTAGTTAGACCAGCGTTGCTGTATGGGGCAGAATGTTGGCCAATTAAAAATGCA
>JAABOM020062435.1:0-10254 GCA_011800125.2 Solanum clarkiae | reverse complement strand
CCCCCCCCCCAAGCGCCAATTATGATGCCGACATCAGGGTATGCCACCCCACATGGATACACTCATTTGCCTCTAGAGTCTCAGCGACAAACGTCTAGTGTCTCTCGCACAGTTAATCACACGCCTATCGATTCACAGCCTTCATTAGCGTCTATTTTACAACTTGGGATGTCTAGTCGTCGGCTTCGAGACAACAGTTCTAAGCCCGACACTCCTACCATAGATCAGTCCACTACACATGCTCATATGCCTAGACAAGTTGGCGTGAGGGATATGCACAATAGACTTGTCATCGAGCCTGATTGCTACACGTATGATTAATTTCTTATAAAATGATTTTAGTATATGATTATATTATAACTATCTTAGATTGTAACTATAAGTGTTTAAATTTTGTATTACAATTTTAATCTGGTTGATGCTGCTGTGAGGATCATTTCTGGAGCCATCAAAGATCTCTATAGAGGTTCATTTTCGAGTTGGGGCAAGATGCCAGCTAATCTCAAGAGATAAATTTTTTGGAGTTTAGGGTATATTTTGTTGCTTCAACATATCAATGATGGTGATGACAATAGCTAGAGTTGCTTATAAATAACAATTTTATCTTGTCATTTGCAGAAAAAATGTGCTTGGCGTCCGGAACATGAGAGACAAATTTGCGCAAACTTTCACAAGAAAGTCAGGCATCTTCTTGCCAATTTGTTAATGAAAGCTTGTAAACATAATAAGAGGCCTCGGTGGATTCTACCTGAGGAATGAGAAAAGTTAATTTAACATTGGGCGAGGGATGAAAGGTTCAAGCAGATGAGCGATATTGGTAAAAAGCTAGATTATCTACCAAGGGCGGTTCGCTATGCACAAGTGGGGCTCAAAGTCAAGGCAATGTGAGGAGGAAAATGGTATGTGTCATTTTTCTAGTGCAATTTAACTCTTCCTTTGGTGAGAAAATAATAAGTAGATTAACGATAGTAAAAATTTATGAACAAATAGCCAAACTATATAATACAGTGCTATAACAGGGAATGTAGTAAAGGTGTGAGGTCATTCTAATTAATTAATAATGCTTTTGAACCATCAATTTTCATACTTCTGTCAAGATAAATATTATTTAATATAAAACATATATGCTTCCTTGTTAGTGAACATCTTTGTGTTACATAATTGTGGCTGCTGAGAATAATTTTACTTTTAGTTATTCATTTTCACCTTGTTCCACTAGAAATTATTTCTAAGAGTGAACATAGTTGATAGTAGAAACTATTATTGTTTCTTAAGCCTGCAATCTTATTCAGTCACTTATATTAGTGATTAGGATTGGACATAGTTTGGACAGATCCGAGTTTTCAGATTTTTTTTCTTTGAAAGATTAATGATAGCAAACATTTATGAACAAATAGCCAAACTAATAGCCTCGGAAATTCCTAGTTACCATCTACTTTTCTCCATACTAAGCAGTAAAGATATTTACTCTGTGCGTCCATTAAGTGTTGTAATTTTGGTTTTCTTCTTTTCTAGTTACACAAATCATATGACCTAGGCAACCTTTGACTTGCACCCTCATACCTAGTACACAAACTTCTGTTGTTTGCCCGACCTATGTTTTCTTTATTTCATAGTCGTATTACTCTTGCCTTCTTTGGTAATTGCTCTGGCAGCCCAACTCCTCTTTCCAGTGATTGTTTCTGGTATCATTTCTTTAATTTTAGCTAGTGTTCTGATCATTCTTCCAGCTACTAATGTTACCACAACTTTGCTGATGAAATTCTAGTGACATTCTATATAAGACGTGTCTTTTACACGCCTTTGGCTTAAGCTTGACTGATGAGGGGAATCTTGTTCTGTTTGATTCCAAGAACACGACTGTTCGGCAGTTTTTCGATCACCCAACCGATACTTTAGTTCTAGGGCAGAAGTTAGCATCCGGGATGAAACTAACAACAAGTGTTTCAGCAACAAACTGGAGTGAGAGTGGTTTGTTTTCTCTCTTTGCTACCGATGATGGATTGGTTGCTTTCGTAGAGTCAAAACCTCCACAAAAATACTTTGAACCATCTGTTGGTGGATTGAGTCCTAGTGGAGGCTCCAGTTATGTTAAATGCTTGAATGGAAGCTTAACTTTATTCACAAAGTCGACTGATACCGATGAGGGGGTTCTAGTTTCGTTTGCTCTAGCATCCTCTGCTCAATATATTTAATTAGTACCCTTGATTGTAATGTAATTAATTCATTTGTAGGAAAAGGAGTTGGGAAGGCTAGTAACTCAGGCTGAGGCATTTAAGGCCGCACACACGAAGAAGAAGGAAAATCACGGAGATCCAGATGTTTGGGTTAAGCCACGAGCTGAACTAACCTATGTAAGCCTCTAATTTAAATAATAGTTGCTTTATATTCTAAATTTATATTCTAATATTATTATCATTCAATTCAAAATCGATATCTTCAAGCATTAGAGGATCTTGTCAGAGTTTGCCAGAAGATATTCGAGGCAGGCCAGTTAGCCAAGAGCAGGCTGAGAGAATTTGGCTAGACTCAATTGGTGGTCCGAGTAGATATGGATATGCTTATGTCATGCCACACCGGACCTTTCGTGAATATCATTCTGAGCTAGAATGCCTAGATAGTTCCTATGATGATGGATCGAGGAAGACTTATTTGGCTTTAGAGTAGAAGATAACTGAGCTATCTAGTCAAGTTAAAGCTGCACATGCTAGAGAAAAACGAAGGGACATAGAGTATGCGGGTCTTAAGGCTCAATTTGATGCATTACTTGCTTCAGGAGGGATTCCCCCTTGTCCTGGTGATGTCACTTGCCCTTCTCAACCTTCTCAATCTCAACCTACTCAGCATTCGGTATATAGTCGACAAAGAGATTTGATGGATGAGTCTAGTAGTGAGGAAGATGATGAGGAACATGTGGCAAACACACTGTCACATTATTGGAGTTGTAATAGATATAAACTAAATTCCTTACTTTGTGGTAGTTTTATGAGACTTATTATGTGTTTTATAAATGCATGATAACTTTGAAATCCTATTATTTAATTTATAACTTTTATGTTTTATTCCCTTAAATTCAAATTAGTTTCAAGTTGATTTATATATTGAGTTGATAAGAGAATATTTAGTAAATGTATTTTGTTGTATTGTTGGTAGCTATTTGAGTTTGCTTTGGCTGAGTAAAATATGTATTGAATCAAATGATATGTTGGAAACTATAAAAGCAGTAATAAGCGTTCAGTTTTTTTCCTAGCAAAGAGACCTCATGAGGTCACTTTTTAACATTTTGGTTCCAGCAAAGAGACCTCATGAGGTCACTTTTTAGCATTTTTTTTTCCAGAAAAGAGACCTCATGAGGTTGCTTTATTGCATTTATTTTCCAGAAAAGAAATCTCATGAGGTCGCTTGATTGCATTTTATTTTTGAAAGGGCAACCTCATGAGGTCTCTATTTATATAAATGTAAATAAATTTAATAAAGTATAGACACCTCATGAAGTCTCTTTTTGTAAATATAAAATAAAAATAAATTACAAAATTATGACCTCATGAGGTCTCCTTTTATTAAAATATAAAATGAAAATAAATAATAAATTAGCGACCACATGAGGTTTCTTTTTTAAAAAATTCAAAAAAAAAAAATAGTGACCTGGTAAGGTCTCTATTTGGCGACCTCATGAGGTCTCCAAAAAAAAAGCTACCTACATTTTAGCGACCTAACGCTGAGGTCTCTTTTTCAAGTGTCTTTTAACAGATTTTTAGTAGTGCGATAAAATTATCAAAATACCCATAGAACGAAGATGTGCGCATAATGCGTCTGTCAAATGTTGGATGGAAAAACCAAGACCCGATTTGCGATCAACACGAAAAATCGAGTCAGAAAATAGTCTCGACCCAATTTAAGAGCAACTGGGTCAAAAATAATTTTTCACAAAATTGACCAGAAATAGTGAAGGTACGTGATAGCTCCACGACGCGGACCCACACTTTTATTTTCCTCAACTTTTCGATGGGAATTGAATTTTCGAAATTTCACAGGTGCGTGACAAGTCCGCGTTGCAAACCTGTTATCCCGACCTGCTCCATCAAAGTTTAAAATTTTAAATCTTTTGAGTGGCATTCCGGAATTTTCCCAACCCCTCCTAAACTTGAAACACGACTCATTTAGGTCGTCTTGATGAGCAAATAGGGTCAAAAACCCATTCTAAGTCCTTCTTCACAATACTTAAAAGTTAGGGCTTGAGAGAGAAGAAAGAAGAACATGAGGTTGGAGAATTCTTGACGGGTGAATTGAAGAGTTTTATTCCAGGTATGTAAGGCTAAATGAAAGCATGGGATTGTTCTCTCATGTGCCCCATAGATGGTCTTAGATGAGAGTTGGAGGTTCTTGAGTCTACATGCATAATTCTTGATTATTTTCTTGAGAAATCATATTTACTACATGTATTTTCATGTGTTGATGATCATCATAAACTTGTTTTCTTGAATTGAATACTTTCCATGAGATATTGTATAAACTATATGTGTTAACTTTTGAAAGCATGCATGAATGAACCTAGGGATGAAGTCTAGAGCCTTGATGTGAGTATGAAGACTAGAGCCTTGATGTGAGTATGAGGTTGAGTTATTTGAGCTTGATGATCCTATGAGTCTTCATAATTGAGTTCTTGATGTCATGTCTAAACGACTTCTTCTAATTGATGATCTGAGTCCTTGAGTTCTTAAATGAGAATTGAGTTCATTGAGATGAGTTAAAGTTCCTGAATAATAGAGTGACCCTTGAGTTTGAGTTAATAAGATGATGAGAGTCTCCATGAGACTAATTGAGATGATGAGAGTCTCCATGAGACTAATTGAGATGATGAGTGTCTTAATGAGACTAATTGAGACGATGAATGCCTCCACGAGGCTACTTGAGATGGTGAAGAGGAGCCTCATGAGCATTGAGTCTTAGAAGGAGTATCGAGCATCGAAATGAGTAAAAGTGAGTCCCACTTGCACTTATTACCTACATAGACCCAACGTAGGAGAGGATTGAACCATTACATCTCATAGTCCCCTCTCGAGTTTACATCCCTGAAATCAATAGAGGATGGCAGAGTTCAGATTCCTTGTGGATCATATTCATTCCATACCTGGAAAGTACCAGACGACTGTGGCAACATCAGCGTGATTGTTGTACAACCCCTAACTCATAAGTGGTTGTTGTCAGTTAAGAGAAACTCCCAGAAAGTTTCTAAACTGAGTACTCTGAATCAAGATGAGATGAGTCCCTCTGAGTCGAGATGGAATGAGATGAGTTGAGATGAGTCCGTCTGAGTCGTGATGAGATGAGATGAGTCCCTCTGTGTCGAGATGAAATGAGATGAGTTGAGTTGAGTTCCTTTGAGATGAGTCCCTCTAAGATGAGTCTGATTTGATTGATGAGTTACTTGTCTACTCTTTATTCTTTCATTAGATAAACATTTGACATGTTGATTGATTTCTACATTTAGTTGATATTATTTCTATATTATTCTACCTATTTCAGTTTCATTTAGCTATTTTACATACCAGTACATTCCACGTACTGACATCCCCCTCTGGGACTGCATCATTTCATGATGTAGATACAAAATTTAGAGATATCAGCAGTCGCATCGTTGAGGATTTGAGACGTTTAGCTGATTGGTGAGCCTCCCCTACTTCGGAGGATTCATTATATTTATCTCATCTTGCTTTAGAGTTAGATTTGATTAGCTGTTATTTGATTGAGGTAGCCATGAGTCCGTCATTGACACTACTTAATAGTGATATAGGCTTCATAGACTAGAGTACAACGTTGATGTTAAGACTTGTTGAGCTAGTTTCTTTCTACTAGCCTTTTCATTTATGATATTATTATGAGACTAGATTAGATGTGCCATTTACTTCCTTATATCTTCTGCTGATTAGTAGAATGTATGTATGAATGAATGTAATAAGACCAAGTGGTTCATTTGGGGACTAGCAATAGTCTCTGAGTTCCGATTACGTCTAGGGTACCCTCCCGAGGCGTGACAACGATAAAATTAACATATATAAGATGGACAATGACATCATAGGATATAACGATATGACTAATTTGTACTACCCTACTATAACCCAAGGCCAGAATCAACCTAATCTTAATAACCTATTAGCATGCTACTCTAATTCCCGATTTTCACTCTTTTCTATCTAAGATCATGTACTTGGTAAAATAAAGTTTCACCATATCTTGTCTAATCACCTCCCCCAATACTTTTTTAGTCTACCTCTACTCCTCTGTGTAACTCCTAAATTCAACCTCTCGCACCTCCTAACAGGAGCATCAATACTTCTTCTTTGCATTTGTCCAAACCATTGTAGTCTCGCTTCCCTCATCTGTCCACCACCGGGGCCACCTCTAGCTTCTCTCGAATGGTCTCATTCCTAATCTTATCACTTCTGGTATGTCCATACATCCATCTTAGCATCCTTATCTCTGTTATTGCATCTTTTGAACATGTGAGTTTTTGATTGGTCAACACTCCATTCGTATATCAAAGACGGTCTAACTACCATTCTATAAAACTTACCTTTGAATTTAGGTGGTATCTTTTTATCACACAATACTCCAGAGGCAAGCCTCCATTTTGTTCATGCTGCCCCAATACGATGTGTGACATCATCATCGATACTGCTACTATTCTGATGATGGACCCAAGATATTTAAAGTTTTCTCTCTTGGGAATTGGTTGAGTGGCAGGCCTCACATCAATGTCTGCTTCATCCCTCATAATACTAAAATTGCACTCCAAGTATTTTATTTTGGTCTTGCTCAATTTGAACCTTTTGGATTCCAAAGCGTGTCTCCAAACCTCCAATCTGTCATTAATTTTAGCCTAAGTCTCATAAGTCAGTACTATGTTATCTACAAATAGCAAACACCATAGAATCTCCTCCTGAATAGACCATGTCAGCTTATCCATCACCAAGGCAAACGTAAAAGGGCTCAACACAAATCCTTGATAAAGTTCCATCTTAACAGGAAAATACTCTGAGTCTCCTTCCACCATTTTTACCCGAGTTTTGGATCCATCATAAATGTCATTTATCACCCTAATATATACCTTTGGGACACCTTTAACCTCTAGAAATCTTCATAGGACATCCGTACAAACTTTGTCATAGTCCTTCTCAAGATCCAGGAATACCATATGAAGGTCCTTTTTTCTTGCCCTATATTTCTCCACTAGTCTCCAAACAAGATGAATTGTTTTAATAGTCGACCACCCCGACATGAATTCAAATTGATTCTCCGAAATAAGCACTCATTTTCTCACCCTCATCTCCACGCACTCTCTCTCAGACCTTATAGTATGGCTTAATAACTTGATAACCCTGTACTTGTTACAGTTTTGGATATCATCCTTGTTCTTGTATAATGAACAATTGTACTTGTCATCCATTCATCCGGCATCCTGGCAGTCTTCATAATAACATTGAACAGTTTAGTCAACCACTCTATGCCATCCTCGACCATGTTCTTCTAAAAATCTACCGGAATCTTATTGGGTCTGATTTCCCTCCCTCTCTTTATCCTACTAATAACATGTCTAACCTTCTCAACTATGAACGACCAACAATAACCAAAATCTCGATGGATTTCGGATGTGCCAACTCACCCAACTTAATATCTCTATCTCATTTTTTAAGAGTTTATGAAAGTAAGTTTGCCATCTTATCTTAATGGAAGTCTCATCCACCAACACCTCACCTTCTTCATCCTTGATGAAATTCACTTGGTCCAAGTAGTGAGCTTTACTTCTCTCTCTTTAGTGAGCCTATACATTCTCTTGTCCCCGCCTTTATCACTTAGCTCCACATATAGGTGCTCAAATGCTGCTTTTTAGAACTTGTCACCGCTATCTTCGCTTCTGTCTTTGCCATCTTATAGATCTCCTTAAGTCTTCGATTTTCATCCTTATCCCTACAATCCAACCACTTCGTATAAGCAATCTTTTTATCTTTCACTTTGCCTTTGACTTCATCATTCCACCACCAATCACCCTGATATTCACCAAAGGTCCCTCTCGAAACCCATAGTACCTCAACAACTACTCTTCTAATGCAACTAACAACAGTGTCTCATATATTGTTCACATCACTGCCACTACTCGAAGCCTCTAAACTACTTAATTTTTCTTCCATCTCTCATGAAAAGGCAGGAGTCAGGCCTCTATATCTAATCCTTAGTTGGGCATTAATAACCTTCTTCTTTTTTTCTCTCTTAATCTCTAAATCTATCACTAGAAGTCTATGTTGAGTGAAAATATTTTCACTCGGAATAACATTGCAATTCTTACAAAGACTTCTATCACCCTTCTAAAGAAGTAAGTAATCAATCTGAGTCTTAGCTTCTATAGTAAGAAAGGTAATCAAGTGATTTTCCCTCTTCGGGAAACATGAGTTAGCAATAACTAACTCAAAGGCTTTGGAAAAATCCAAGAGAGACATCCTACCTCCATTTCTTTCTCCAAATCCAAAGCCTCTATGAACATCTTGAAACTCGCTAGTGGTTGCCCCGGTATGCCCATTAAAGTCGCCCTCAATGAAGATTTTTTTCCGTCTCTGGTATACCTCTCACAACCTCATCAAAATCTTCCCAAAAGAGCTTTTTGACTTCCTCATCCTGGCCCACTTGACATTAATTATATTCACTACATGTCTACCAACCATAAGTTTAATAAACATCATCCTATCATTAAACCTCCTAACCTCTACCGCATATTCCCTAAGTTCCTTGTCTACTAGGATACCTACATCATTTCTATCCCTAGAGCCACACAAGTACCATAAGTTAAACTCGTCTATGTCCCGAGTTTTAGTACCTACCCATTTGGTCTCCTGCACACACATTATATTAATATATCTCCTCTTATGACACTTCACTAACTATATGAATTTCCCTATAAATGATCCTATATTCCATGACCCTACCCTTAACTTCAATAAGCCTGTGCCCCTCTTACCACCCCTACCCCTAAGCTCCGACTCTAATCAATGACATGACCCTAATCCACCATTATATCTTGACGCTACTAAATTAAGAACTAGTGACTCATTAAGCTACAAAGATCAAAAAGATACAATCTAGAGAAAACTATATAACCCGACATTACATAACAATGAAATATAAGGTATATTACTAGTCAACAATCAGGTACAAATTAAGACGGATAAACGAGTAAAGGCAACACAATATGATAAGTAAGCTTGCAAAATATAATAAATAGTAAATAAAAATTTATAGTAATTCTAAGGATATATGGTAAAAGTCAACACAACAAGCAAAAAACCATAACATAAATGTGGAAAAAGCAAGAAATAAAAGCAAGTAAAAGATACAATTGATTCAAATAAGAGAGAAAAAGAAATGGGATGATATCATTTGGAGTTTTGAAAAAGAAAATGATGAATGTAGCTGGAAAATATAAATTGTAGACGTTGTCAGAAAACTTCATCGGAATCTGGATCTTATCGAATCTGCTTCTCGCGGGAACATGAATCAGGGGTAATGACATCATTGTAATTTGTAGTCTCGAAGTTGAGGATGAGTGGATGTCGTCGAAAAATTACACCGAAAAACGTAGATGACTGCCTGAACGAACTGGAAAGGAAAGAAATAAAGAAGAAAGCTAGGATTTCCGAAAATGAAAGAGAAAGCAAGAAGAAGGAGAAGACCGGTAGAAAATTTCACAGATCTCGCCGGATCTGTTCTAAAAATTTCAGCAAGGGTTCATCGCTAGAAAACCAACAGAAATGAGGAGTTCACGTTGCCGAAAAACCAACGTCTAATGAATTGGGAGAACGATGGTTGTCAGCGATGATCCGATGACAGCGCCGGTGGCTTGTAAATCAGTGTGTGAGAGAGAGAGATGGGTCCGACATATGTAAAACTAATGCTACACAACATAAAAAAAGTATACCAAACAAGGTACCACTAATACATCCAATTAATGCATGCATTATTTTTGCTAATACACTCTACCAAATGACCTCTTTTAGTGGTCCAACTCAACACCAAATTTAGTGTTTGAATATCACAATTTTTATTCACTTTTTAAATATTTAAAATATTATTTTATTATACAATACTTTTAATTAAACCTTATATAAATAGTATATGCTTTAATTAAACATTTCATTATTTTTATGTAATATTTTTATAATATTAATTTTAGATTTAAAAAATTTATTTTTTTATAATTTTTTC
>JAABOM020062434.1:0-10254 GCA_011800125.2 Solanum clarkiae | reverse complement strand
ATATAGAAACAAGTCACACAAAAGGTAAAATAATTTTTGTTCTAAATCTAATAAAATACAATAACAATTTAAAAGCATATAAATATATATAGGGATTGAATTTGTGGAATTTTAAGAGTTAATCACTTCAAGTTCTTTTTGTGACTGCTTTGTCATCTATTTGCATAACAAAAACTCTAATACTCTCAAATTTGAGTGGATTTTCACAAAATCAACCATTCAAAGTCGAAGAAATGTCCTGCATTTCTCATCCAAGGCATCAGAAAAACAGAGACTTTAAAAGACAGGTTACCTCAGGAGCACCTCAAAAAGAATGACTTACCTGGACAACATTGAGATTGCCTTTGGAGTTGGTTGTGATGTCTGAGAGACAAAACTACGAATTTCTAAGGGTTATATCACTGATATACTGACATCATTCAAGATCTTCCCCCCTGTTTTGTTGCCTTCTGAGGGATTAACAAGAGAACCAAAATAGAGAGACACCAACGACTCCACAAAAAGCTAAATGAGAAAAGTTCAATTTCATCCTCTGATAAACACCAGAAATAGAGAAAAGATATTCACTTTGGTCTCCTAAATTAGGAGCCATTAGGGATTTAGGGAGCCGGGTTCTTCAGATCTAACAAGTGAGAAATAAAAGATATTTAGAGGATATTTTGTTAAATACCTTTTTTTACTTTGAGTGCTTTTTATATTTCATTTCAAGGAGAAAGAATAAAGTGACGCCCAATCTCCAACACTTTAGCATTTTTAATTAATTTAAGGACCAAATTCAATCTCTTCGTAAATTAAAAATATAAAATGGAAAGATATGGACTAGAAAAAAATTTGGTCTTTGTAAGTACACTATTAGAGACTAGATTTTTAATATGTCCCTAAAGTGTGGTCTCCGTTAATCCTTTTTCTTGTATCACCATAACTTTCATAACATTATCATTGTCATAGTATCATTATCATTGTAATTTCAAAATACGTTTTTCATACTTGAAATCACAAACATAGAAATCCATGATTTTATCATGAGAGGCTATGGATAGGTGCATGTCCATGGGAAATTGAGTCTAATCATGTATACTTTGAAATCACATACTTTTGCTCAAAAATCATATACATCATGAGATTCATTATAATGCATGATTAATTACTTAGAATCATCGTGTAGAAATAATAATTCATGCATTAGGAACCATAGCTTAAAAACCCATAAGAATTTATCTCAAAAGTTCGATCAAAGAAGGTTTTAGATCAGGCTTCATGAATGAAACTGATCCTTGAACGAAGCCCTACATACCTCAAGTATGATCCTTAAAATTGTAAAAGAAAATCTGTAAATACTTAATTCAGCCTTCAAACTTTAGCTTCAATGGAACCCTTGACTTAGAGAAAGAATTATTGAAAACCCTTAAGGGGTTTCAATGTATCTTGCAAGAGGGTATTACCAAGTGTTGGTGGGTTGATTTACCTTAAGTTTTCTTACATGATTTAACTATTGAATTGCATGATTTTGAACTAGCATTACACACCCACCAAGTGTTTGATGAAATGTTCGGTTAAGGGTTCTTGATTTATTGATGATCTATTGCATGACATATGGATCAAATGACTTTATGATGATGAAACGAATGTATTTATGTGTTGATTTCATGAGAAGTACCTATAGTATTGCAAGTTGACCTCACCTTGTTGAGGGGGTGCTATGCCTCAACCATTATGATAGGGGGTGTTATGCCCATCTACCAAGTAAGGGGTATATACCTTGCCCACTATGATGGGGGAGAGGGTGCTATGCGCATCTACCAAGTAAGGGTATATACCTTGACCACTATGATGGGGGTGTTATGCCCATTTACCATGAATTTGAAGAAAGGATGAGAGTGAGGGAGTATACCCTCAAGTTTAACCAACTCTCTAAATATGCTCCATACTTAGTTGCCGACCCGAGATCTACAATGATAAGTTTGTGATGGATGCTTCCGATTTAGTGAATGAGGAGCGCTCATCCGCTATGCTAATAGGTGACATGGACTTGTCCCGCCTTATGCCTTATGCCGAACAATTGGAAGGGGAGAAGTTGAGGAAGAGGAGGGGTAATGAGGCCATGAGGGCCAGTTATGATGGCAAGTTCCAAAGTCTTAAAGGTGGCTAGTTTCTTTAAGGTCAAGGGTCTTCTCATGATCCTAATAGAAGGTTCGCCAATGACTACCAAAGGGTCCAAGGTGATGGTGGTGTGGGGACTAATATTATGTTCCCGAAATGTGGTAAGGGTCATGGTGGCCCATTCTTGAGGGCTACTAATACTTGCTATAGTTGTGGGAAAGTAGGCCACAAGATGATGGATTGCCCTCGTAACTAAAACAAGGGTAAGGATGTTCATCCACAAGGCTAGGGTGCCAATATGGTTCCTCTGGGAAGAAGAGGTCAACAAGGTGGTGCCTCAGGCACAATCGGTTCTATGCACTCCAAGGGAGACAAGGGGTTGATGAGGTACCAATGTAATCACCAGTATGTTAATAGTCTTTGATTTTGATGTGTATGCATTGATATACCCAGGTGCCACTCTTTCTTTTGTTACTCCTTTTGTTTCCAAAAAGTTTCATGTTGAGCCCGAATTGTTGTGTAAGTCTTATGAGATGTCTACTCCCATTGGTGTATCTATTATTGCTAGAAATATCTATAGAAATTATCCGATCTTTATCTTGCATAAAACATTACCTTGTGATCATGTAGAGTTGGATATGGTTAATTTTGACGTTATTCTTGGAATGGATTTGTTGCATGCATATTATGCCTATATTGATTGTAGAACCCATAGGGTCAAGTTCCAATTCCTGAATGAACCCATCCTTGAGTGTGAGAGTCATGGTGTTGCAGTCAAGGGTAGCTTTATCTTTTGCATTAAAGCCCAAAAGTTGATCTCTAAGGGGTGTCTCTATCATCTTGTGAGGGTTAAGGATGTTGAGTCCAAAGTCCTTCCTATAGAGTCAATTCTGGTGGTTAGTGAGTTTCTTGATGTCTTTCCGAGTGACCTTCCCAATGTTCCTCCCAAAAAGGAAATAGATTTTGGTATAGATCTCCTTCCTGATATTCAAACCATTTCTATTCCCCCTTACTATATGGCCCCGGCAGAGTTGAAGGAGCAATAGAGGGATTTATTGGAGAAGTATTTTATTAGTCCTAGCCAATCACCTTGGGGTGCACCGGTGTTGTTGATGAATAAGAAGGATAGGTCCCTTAGAATGTGTATTGACTACCGGCAACTTAATAGGGTCACCATAAATAATTAGTATCCTCTACCAATGATTGATGATTTGTTTGACCAACTTCAAGGGGCTAGTCACTTCTCCAAGACTGATCTTCAGTCTGGGTATCATCAAGTGAAGTTGAGGGAGTGTGACATTCTCAAAACGGCCTTCCAGACTAGGTATGGCATTATGAGTTTGTTGTTTTGCCTGTTGGGTTGACCAGTGCACCGGCTATCTTTATGGATCTCATGAATAGGGTCTTTAAACCCTACCTTGATTTGTTTGTTATGGTTTTCATCGATGATATTTGATCTATTCTTATAGTTAGGAGAAGCTTGTGGCTCATTTGAGGGTAGTTCTACAAAGATTAAGGGAGGAGAAGTTGTATGCCAAGTATGAAAAATGTGGATTTTGGTTGAAGGAGGTCGCTTTTGAGGTCATGTGTGTTGGGTGATTATATTAAGGTGGATCCTAAGAAGACGAATGTGATTAGAAATTGGCCTAGACCATTGACTCCATCAAACATTAGAAGTTTCTTAGGCTTAGCGAGTTACTATTGGAGGTTTGTGAATGGGTTCTCTTCTATTGCTTCTCCCATGATTAAGTTGACCCAAAAGAAAGCTAAATTTTTGTAGAATGATGAGTGTGAAAAGATTTTCTAAACCTTGAAGGATAAGCTTGTATTCGTTTCTATCTTGTCTCTACCAGAAGGGTTGGAGGGGTTTGTTGTGTATTGTGTTACCTCCCTAATTGTTTTGGGTTGTGTTTTGATGCAAAATAGTAAGGTGATAGCCTATTCTTCTAGGCAACTCAAAGTACATGAAAAGAATTATCCTACTCATGATCTTGAATTAGCCACCATGGTATTTGCTTTGAAAATTTGACGTCACTATTTGTATGGGGTGCATGTTGATGTGTTTACCGATCATAAGAGTTTCCAATATGTGTTCACTCAAAAAGATCTCAACTTGAGACAACGAATGTGGTTAGAGCTTCATAAGGATTATGATATAAGTGTGCATTATAGAAACGACCCCAAAAATGCCTGAAAATGTGCCTCGCAAGTGCCCAGAATCGTAATTTGTATATATCTCAAAATTTGTGCGTGACATTGAAAATTCGACTTCATATTATTGATCAAGGGGAAAAACTAAGTGGGGAACGTGTCTAACCCTGATTTTAGAGCAACCGAATCACAATTTCAATTTTCCAAAATGCAAATTCCAATAAGCTCTGCGCGCCTTGGCGCGATGCGGCCAGCGCACGCAGATGTGTTATTTTTGCCCAGTCATGTTGAGTCATTCCATGGCCTTTGGGTCTTGGGACTAAGTCTTCCCATGCATAAAAATACAATACTTAGACATATTCCACCTTCATATCATACAAGACATTTCCCAATACACTCTCAAACACTTGGACAAATATTTTACTCAAAATTCAAGTACCAAATCTCTTTTCAAATCTTAAGGATTTCAATCAAGCTCCAAGTTCTCGTCTCAATCTTCATCAACAAATTTTCCAAAGTCAAGGTATGTGGGTTTCAACCATTGGGCTCTTTCACCCATGGTGCCCAAGCTTCTTTTTTACCGAAAACTCCTGTTGGGATTTTAACTATGAACTATGTAGGTATTTTGTAAAAATGTGACTGTTTTAGCATGTTTTGAGCTATGAATCTTTGATCTATCTTGAGATTTGATGAAGGGTTTTGATGTATATTTCATGAGAGTATTACCAAGTGTTGGTCGGTGGTTTTAAATGAAGTTACTTGCATGATTTCACTCTTGAATTGCATGGTTTTACACTAGCATTAAACACCTACCATGTACTTGATAAAATATCTGGTTACTGTAACTTGATTTGTTGAAGTCCTAATTCTTGAAATATGAGTTAATTGACTTTATTGAAATGACCCCAAAAGGTGCCCGAAAATGTGCCTTAGAAGTGCCCAGAATTGAAATTTCCATATATCTCAAAATCTGTGCGTGATTTCGAAAATGTGACTTCATATTCTTGTTTAGGGGAAAAGGTTGAGTGGATAATGGGCCTAGCCCCGATTTCAGAGCGAACGACTCACAATTTCAATTTTCAAAGTGTCAATTTCCAGTGAGCAGTCCGTGATACTGGTGCGACGCGCCACTGTGTATTTTCTGTCCAGTTTTTTAATTTCGGTCCAAGACTTTTGAGTTTTCGTCCTAAGTCCTCCCATACATGAAAATACCTATACTTAGTCTTATATCACCCTTATATCATTCAAGACATTCCTAAATATTCTCTCAAACCCATAGACAATATTTTACCTCCAAATTTCAAGTCCCAAAACTCCTTCGGATTTTAGGGTTCTCATTCAAGCTTCAAGTCTCCATCTCCAATCTCCTTCAAGGATTCTCCAAAGTCAAGGTATGTGGGTTTCTTTCATGAGTTCCCTTCACCCATGATGCCCAAGCTGTCTTTTACCTAAAATTGCATGACTTAAAGTTGATTTACTCATGGGCCTTACTTATTTTAAATTTCACTGCACACTATGTTGGGGTTTAATAAAATTTTGTTGTTTTAGCAAGTTTTGAGATATGAATCTAAGATCTATTGTGAGATTTGATGAAAGGTTTTAATGTATATTGCTTGATGGTGTTACCAAGTATTTTTAGGTGGTTTTACTTTGGATTTTCTTGCATGATTTCACTCTTGAACAGTATGGTTTTACACTAGTATTACACACCTACCAAGTGTTTAATAAAATTTCTAATTATTGATTCTTGAGTTATTGAAGGCCTAATGTATGGCTATGAGCTAAGTGACTTTATGATGATGTAAGGTAATATTATAATAATTTCTTGAAATTGTCCCTAAGGTTGGATGTTGACCATACCTTGTTGAGGGGGTGCTTGCCTTGACCACTATAATGGAGGGTGTGAAGTCCATTTAAGGGGTTCACCACTATGATGGAGGGTGTGAAGTCTATTAACCATGTTAAGGGGTTGATACCTTGACCACTATGATGGAGGGTGTGAAGTTCATTAACCATGTTAACGGGTTGAAATCTTGACCACTATGATGGAGGGTGTGAAGTCCATTAACCATGTCGATGCATTGATACCTTAACCACTATGATAGAGGGTGTGATGTCCATCTACCAATTGATGGGTATATACCTTGATCACCCTCCAAGGGGGTGCTAAGCCTTGGATTCCGAGTACTAATGTGCTTGGTCTATGATGATGGTCTCTATTTACATATTTAATATGTTCTATATAAGCATGTTTTACTTCAAACATCATTATATATGTCATATTGTTATTATGCTATCTGTTGCTCATGATTATGCCTTTCGATTATGCTGCATATCTCTCGTTGCATTGTATCCTACATACTTAGTACATTCAAACGTACAAACGCATACTCTATGCCTACATGATGTTATCATATAAGATCCGAAACTCCATTTGGTCATCATCATCCTCCACGTGGCTAGTGGCATCTATTCAAGCTAGTTAGTGAGTCCTCCATTCTGCGGTTCCTTTGGGTAGAGGAGGCCAACATGGTGGTTCCCTAAGGCACAATCAGTTTTATGCTCTCCATGGGCGGCAACGGTTTGATGAGGTGACCGAAATCATCACCGATATGTTAAAAGTCTTTGATTTTGATGTGTATGCACTGATAGACCCAGGTGCCACTCTTTATTTTGTCACTCCTCTTATTGCCAAAAAGTTTGATGTTGAGCCCGACTTATCGTGTGAGTCTTATGAGGTGTCTACTCCCATTAGTGCATATATTATTGTTAGAAAGGTCTATACAAGTTGTCCCATTTGCATCTTCCATAAAATATTGCCTTGTGATCTTGTTGAGTTGGATATGGTTGATTTTGATGTAATTCTTGGGATGAATTGGTTGTATACACATTATGCCTCTATAGATTATAGAACCTGTATGGTCAAATTTCAATTCCCAAATGAGCCCATCCTTTAGTGGGAGAGCCATGATGTGGTGGTCGACGTTAGATTTATCTCTTGCATTAAAGTCCAAAATTTGATCTCTAAGGGGTGTCTTTATCATCTTGTGAGGGTTAGGGATATTAATTCTAAAATTCTTCCCATAGAGTTGGTTTCAATGGTGAGTGACTTTCTTGATGTCTTTCCAAATGACTTTCCGGTGTTCCTTCCAAAAGGAATATACATTTTGGTATAGATCTCCTTCCCGATACCCAACATATTTCTATTCCCCCTTACTGTATGGCCCCAGCGGAGTTAAAGGAGTTTAAGGAGCAATTGAGGGACTTGGTTGAGAAGGGTTTTATTAGGCCTAGCTATTCACCTTGTGGTGCACCGGTGTTATTTCCGAAAAAGAAGGATGAGTCTCTTAGAATGTGTATTGACTACCGGCAACTTAATAGAGTTACCATGAAGAATAAGTACCCTCTCCTTAAAATTTATGATTTGTTTGACCAACTTCAAGGGGTTAGTACTTCTTTAAGATTGATCTTCAGTCCGGGTATCATCAAGTGAAGGTGAAGGGGTGTGACATTCCCAAGATGGCCTTCCAGACTAGATATGGGCATTATGAATTTTTGGTTGTGTCTTTTGGGTTGGCCAATGCACCAGCTATCTTCATGAATCTTATGAATAGGGTCTTTAAACCCTACCTTGATTTGTCTGTTGTGGTTTTCATTGATGATATCTAGATCTACTCTCATAGTGAGGAGGAGCATGTGGCTCATTTGAGGGTAGTGCTACAAAGATTGAAGGAAGAGAAGTCGTATACTAAATATGAGAAGTATGAATTTTGGTTGAAGAAGATTGCCTTTCTAGGTCATATAGTGTCGGGGATGGTATTAAGGTGGATCCTAAAAATATGAATGTGATTAGAAATTGGCCTAGATCATTGAACCCATCGGACATTAGAAGCTTCTTGGGCTTAGTGGTTACTATTGGAGGTTTGTGCATGGGTTCTCTTCTATTGCCTTTCCCATGAATAAGTTGACTCAAAAGAAGGCTAAGTTTTTGTGGATCAATGAGTGTGAGAGGAGTTTCCAAACCTTGAAGGATAAGCTTGTCTCTGCTCCTATCTTGTCTCTATCGAAAGGGTTGGAAGGGTTTGGTGTGAATTGTGATACATCCTGGTTGGTTTGGGTTGTGTTTTGATGCAAAATGGTAAGGTGGTAGCCTATGCTTCTAGGCAACTCAAAGTGCATGAAAAGAATTATCCTACTCATGATCTTGAATTGGTCGCCATGGTTTTTGCTTTGAAAATTTGGCGTAATTATTTGTATGGGGTGCATGTTGATGTGTTCACCGATCATAAGAGTCTCCAATATGTGTTCACTCAAAAAGATCTTAACTTGAGACAATGAAGGTGGTTAGAGCTTCTTAAGGATTATGATATGAGTATGTATTATCATCCCAGTAAGGCTAATGTTGTGGCGGATGCTTTGAGAGGGTGTTTATGGGTAGCCTAGCTCATGTTGATTATGGGGGAAAAGAGGTTGCTAGGAAGATCCATTGGTTGGCCAGATTGGGCAGTTAGGTTGGAAGAGGTTGATAATGGTGGCATTATGGGTATTGATGGTCCGACATCTTCCTTGGTTGACGAGGTAAAAGCAAAGCAAGATCTTGATCCCTCCTTGTTAAAATTGAAGGCCGTGGTGAAAGAAGATAAGGTGGAGGTTTTCTCCCTAGGGGGAGATGGTGCCCTTAGATACCAAGGTAGGTTGTGTGTGCCATGTGTTGATGACTCGAGAGAGAAGATTCTTGATGAGGCCCATAGTTCTTCCCATTCTATCCACCTTAGTTCAACCAAGATGTGTAGAGATTTGAGGGATGTGTTTTGGTAGGGAGGCATGAAGAAAGATATTGCCAAATTTGTATCCGGTTGTCATAGTTTCGAACAAGTGAAAGCCGAGCATCAAAGGCTGGGTGGCCTAACCCAAGATATAAATATTCCTACATGGAAGTGGGAGGAAATCAACATGGACTTTGTGGTTGGGTTACCTAAGGCTAGAAAGGGTTTTGATTCCATTTGGGTTGTGGTTAATAGAATGATAAAGTTGGCTCATTTCCTACCAGTTAGGGCTACTTATAGGACCAAAGACTATGTTAAATTGTACATTCACGAGTTGGTGAGATTGCATGGGGTGCCTTTATCTATCATAACGAATTGTGGTGCTCAATTCGCTTCACACTTTTGGAGGTCCTTCCAAAGGGGTCGTGGGACCAAGATAAAGCTTAGTACGACATTTCACCCTCAAACGGATGGCCAAGACAAAAGAACTATCCAAACTTTTGAGGATATGCTTAGGGCTTATATTTTGGAGTTTAAGGGTAATTGGGATGATCATTTTCCATTGATTGAATTTGCTTATAATAATAGCTAATTCTAGCATTGGTATGGCTCCTTTTGAGGCCCTCTATGGTTGGCGTTGTAGATCACTGGTTGGTTTTTGAAGTGGGAGAAATGGCTTTGTTGGGTCTGGATCTGGTTATGGAGGCTATGGATTAGGTAAAGTTGATTAGAGAAAGGTTGAAAACAGCCCAAAGTCGTCAAAAGTCCTACGCCGATGTGAGGAGAAGAGAACTTGAATTAAAGTTGGTGATTAGCTCTATTTGAAGGTTTCGCCCATAAAGGGTGTGGGTCATTTTGGTAAAAAGGGTAAATTGATTCCAAGATTTATGGGTCCTTATAGGGTGATGAGGAGGATTGGTAAGGTGGCCTATGAGTTAGAATTGCCTAGTAAAATGAATTTGGTTCATCAGGTTTTTCATGTATCCATGTTGAGGAAATGTGTGGGTGATCCGAATGCCATTCCCATTGGATGTTGTGGGGATTGTTAAAGACAACTTGAATTATGAGGAAGTTCCAATAGAGATCTTGGATAGACAAGTGAAGAGGTTGAGGAACAAGGATGTGGCTTCCGTTAAGGTGTTAGAACCCGTAAGTTAGAACCGTAAGTCCTTAATTGGTTCAATTTGGTAAAGTTTGGGACCAAATGTAAATTTCTTCTAAAGTGTAGTCTTTAAGA
>JAABOM020062433.1:0-10255 GCA_011800125.2 Solanum clarkiae | reverse complement strand
CTGCGTACATTCGACCCCTCCTCACCCCGCAATGAGCGGGAGCCTTTTGAGGCACTGGGGTATGTTGTTGTTGTTGTATACATGCATTATATGATTTTTGTCCGACCTTGCTTTTAAAATCTCACTTTCGATTATAAGTAATGATAGTAGTTTTTCAATATAAATTAATGTTTTTTTCTTTCTGTTGTCGTCTTCTTTCTAATAATTCATATTAATTGTGTTCATTGTTATGACTTTTCATGAAACACGTTCATACAAAATGATTAAGAAACTTAAGGATTTTTTTAATAAAGAATCTATGAATATAAATTATATTTTTTAATAAAGTCAAATATTTCTCCCAAAATATATGGCTATAAGCATAGCGAAGCTTCACCAAATAATAACTTGTCAAAAGTATCTGAGAATCTATGACTAAACATTAGCTAAAATTAGATTTTTCACTGTTGCTTATCAAAATAATTATTATTTTTATAAATTTATCCTCAATATTAATTACTTATTCTTTAAATTATTTATCAAAATTTGAAATTACAGATCAATCAATATAAATATTATAATAAAATGCTCATGTTAATCATTATTTATTAAGATGCTTGTAGAATTGTGACACATGCTTGACACTTGTAATAAAGAAAAAATTTTACTTCCGTGAGTAGTAATGGTATCATATGAAACGAGATGAAAACAAAATTTTTAGATAAAAATAAAGGAAATTTTATGTAGATAAATAAATATAATACTAGTTAGTTAATTAATTAATATAATTATAGTTTGAATTAGTTCTGATTCACAGCAAACATCTAATTGTAACTACAGTTTAAATATTGTATAATTCGTGCGACTTATATAAATGTTGTGCGTGATTATACAAAAGTTATGGGCGGATTGAATTGTATAGCAGAATATACAAACACTTAAAATTGTATAATGAACTATACAAACTTTGTGCACGAATTGTATAGTGAAATATACAAATATCATACAAAAACTGTGAATTGTATAGTGAATTATATAAACGTATATAAATATTGCGCGAATTATATAAACATTGTTATAACTATAATTACGAAATATAATTACTCATATTATTACTATAAAGTATAATTAAAATATTTTTAAAAAGCCATATGCAAAAATTCCTCGAAAATAAAAAGTTGGACAAATTTTATATATAGAGTAGTATTTGTTTGCCCCACGTAAAAGAATACTAAAAATTGGTTGTTTTTTTCTTCACTGACTTCACCTTCTGTACGTTTTGATTAAATTCGCCAACAGTTTTAAAGTAACTTTGACATATGTGTGTAGTAGTTAGGTCCAAAACCTCACAATTAGGTGAACAAGGAATAATTTGTGCTAAATGTAATTTAATAAATCGACATGGTAAGTATTCATTCATCGTTAATTAAGATTTTATCTTTGAATATTGCGATAAATTCATTTTTTAGTAGAAAACATTTTACTTCCTAAAGAAATTTTTTGATAAAGAAATAAATTTGTCGAGTCCCAAAACAAATAGTGGACACCTCTTTATCGGAATATGGTAAAAATAATTGTTAATATACACATATAATAGATATTGAACTATTTTAACTAGTTTGTGTGTCTACTTATTAAAATTTTGAACTTTTTTAAAAAGAATTCTCGAATACCAAATAAAAATCAAAAGAAGAGTTTGAGAAAAAACATGTAAAATTAATGTAATGCACTAACACGAATGCTAAGCATTAAGGATGAAGATTAGGTATTAGGAGGGCAATTAAATAAGAGAGAACTAGCAGTTGCAGTATTTATGAATCAGATTGTGGTAATTGATGAGTGTTTTTTGTATTCCTAATTTAAATTAACTCAACATGATATCAAAGAAGATAACAATTGTGTTTACCAAGCATAGCTTTTCTTAATTTATTAATTTATATTTAATTTTATAATCTCTATTACCTGCTACTTTTCTTTGCCAAGCAGATCTTATTTGGAATCAGACGTATTGCTTAAAGATTCAGCAAAACATCATTAGAGCTATCAATACAGAATTAGAGAACACATATATGGCAGACAAATTTACCCCAAAATTCACAGCAAAGTGTAACCTCATTTTGAAGAAGGGAAAAGAAAGACAACTATGCCAGTGCACCAGTTTAAGTCAGGCCACTTATCTCAATAAAATTATGAGATATGAAATCCTAATATATCAATTTCAAAGAGATGTACAGTGAAGTTTTAACAAATTATGAAAAGGCAACTACAAAATATATCATATAAAGGAGGAAGAAGAAGCAACATGCAACAGACACAACAACTGAAGGAAAATTACAACAGGCCAAAATCTCTAAACTTCAGTCTCAAATATATGAATAAATCACCGGAGTGAAAAGGTAGGTTTTTTAATTTCAGGAGAAAGCCCAATCAACTTTGCATCTCACAAACCTGAGGTTGAATAACCCAAAGAATTGATGAGAAAATTCACCAAAAACCTTCAAGTAAAGATTGTGATGACAGTAAAACTCACAAAAGGAGAAGATAAGAAGTAAATCCACCAAACAAACAAAGGAAAAGAAGCGGAAAGAAGAAACGACATAAGTGAAGAAAGGAAAAATGTACCTTTTTCTTCTTCAGTTGCAGGAAACTTCTGCAGATGTAGCAAACCAATTGCATACAGAATTACTTTTTAACTAAGCATATAATAGGGAAAGGATGTCGATGTGTTTGCAGCACCGCGTAGCAATCTTAAATAGCTGTGCATGGATCATTTTTTAATAATCATAGGAACACCCTTGGTCGTCTAAGGGAACTCCCTCTTATTTAGAATGATGACATTATTGACCACTTGGTGCTTCTACAATACATCGCCTCGTGTACAACACTTCTGCTATAATATTTACTTGCACTATCTAATAAGTGAAACAGTAAGACAAATGGTGTCCAACTCGCCACTCTCGCTTCCCTTATGATACTAGGAATTTACATCCAGCCAACAGCCATTGACAAACTTACAAACATTACTAAGAACAGATAGCTCAGAAGTGATTAAACTGAATAGCACCAGCAACAAGGTGACGATGAGAGAAACTCTCAGAACTTCTATTCAACTCTTCCTTCGCCGAATCAGAAGAAACCAAGCTGTGGAAGTAGCTCCAGCCTTTTCTGTTTGCACTTTCCATCTCAAATCCAGTCCATACTAGCTCCAAGCCCTTTCTACACTCCACTGGCAATACATTTTACATTTCGTAATGATAAGATGATTCTAAAACAAGACTAAACATAAAAACCATTCCAATGTGTCTCCATATAAACTTAGTTTTCACAAAATTACACAAATAATGGAGTAAAAATGATATGGTGGAATGGCAAATTCTTACCAGCGTTAAGATAAAAAAATTATTACATTCAAGAGAGGGGGATAGAGGGTGGAATTACACTGGAAAACAATCACCAAATACCAAAAAGAAAAAAAAGGGGGGAAGGGGGAGCAAGAAACAAAGCTAAAAAGAATGCCAATGGCTGAGTTTACCACAAAGCATCAATCAAAGGCAACTAGGACTACTATCAGCATCAGCAGCAGCAGCTGAGCTCGAAGAGCCACTGCTAGTAACGCATGCTCCTCGCTTCTTTCTCTCCTCTTCATATTCAGGATCATCTGTGGGCAGTTCAAACCTACACACGGGACAAGAATTCCTCGAACCCAACCACTGAACTATACAATCATCATGGTAACCATGACCACAGGGCAAATTCTTTGCCATCTCGCCCACATTCACTACATCTTTACAAATGGCACATGCCATTACCTCCTGCTCTTCCTTGATCACCAATGTATCAAGATTCTCAATTGCACTCTTGGAAGCTGGTGGAGCTCCTCGTCTTCCGCTACTATCGCTCTCAGCTAGGGTTTGCAGCAAAGCTTCATAACCCGCTGCGTCCACATAGTCGCCAGGGTTCCCAATGTAGCCATCGCCATCGGGAACTTGTAATCGGAGCTCAATAGAGTGGTCTTCCAGTCCCATGAGAATATCTGCCCAGTCAAGAATCCGGCTGCGCCGATTGGAGGCTCTGACTGCGAAGTCACGTAGCCGGAGACGGAACCCATCCCTTCGCCTTCGCCGAAGATCCTCTTCATCCTCATCGCGATTCTCTACTTCTTCATCCTCATCACCATCATCATCGTCGTCATCATCCTCAGATTGGCTCCGATTCTCCCGATTTTCTCCGTCATCGCCATTTCTAACCTCGATTTCAGTATCCTCCTCCTCTTCGTCATCATCATCGTCGTCGTTCCCCCAACCATCCATCTCCACACGGAGGTAATCGTCATCGGAAGGGTCGGCGTGCTCAGAAGGTGGGGGAGGTGGCGCGTCGTTGTCACGCGCTGCTTCAGCGATGAGACGTAGCACCTGGATGAACTGATTGCCGAAAGTAGGGTCATCGATCTGATCGGGAGCAGCCGCGACGGGAGAGACAGAAACAACACGTGCGGGTACGGACTCGACGAAGCCACTCTTGCAGTTGGTGCAAATGACATCGGGAAGATCCGGTAGGGTTTCGACGGCAACCCGTGTCTCACACTGGTAGCACCAGTAATCAGGATCCGACCCGGTTGGTGCAGGGACTGAAGGGGTCTCGGCCATTGTTGGAGACTTTTGGTAGGGGAGAAGAAAAGCAGAAAAAAAGGAAAAATGGAAAGATTGAAAATTTATGTGGTTTAATGGTAAGAATTTTATGATAATACAGCCGTTGGATATGATGACTATTCGTTCATCCAACGGTTAGAGACTATTGACAATCTAAAAATGTATATATTGCTAACATTTTCAAAAATGCTTAAATTATTTTTATTAATGGGGACTATTTTCTCTTTTTAAATACATTTACCCTTTCATTTGTTGAAGTTTTATATTTTTTAGGAGATATATCACTCTATATATTTATGACTTCACAAAAGGTAACAGTGGAAAGTATGAGTTAAATTTTGTCTTTGAATGTTTTTCTTAATATTGTGTATTTCCTCACAAATTCAATTAAAATGAGACAAAGAGAGTAATATGAATTGTAATTGTTGATACAATCTGGTAAAACTTGATACAATTATATCTACTGGCACAAGTTTACTCGTTGATACAAATATATTTATTAATATATTTGAAATATTGTATTCGTTGATACAAATCAATACTCATAGAGCATCAATCTCGGATGGAGCCAAAGATTCACAATTTTTTGGCTTTGAGGTATGATGGAATAAAGCAAAATGACTCTTTAAACTGTTTGTGCTTCTTTCAATTGTGAAGTAGCAGTTAGTCAATGCAACTTTTGATGCTCATCATGAGCCATCCGGAAACAGCTATGTTTTTAAATATAGGAGTCAGACTACGTACATCCGACCTCCCTTTACCCCACAATGGGTAGGAGCCTTTGAGGCATTGAGGTAATGTTATTGTTGATACAAATCAATACTCATAGAGCATAAAAATTACAATATTAATAATCCTTTTATGCTTGCATCACATTGTGTCTTAGCATTTTTCCCCAAATAGAATTTTATGCGGAATGAATTCGAATTAATGAGACTCTAATATAATTATCAAACCCGAAGTGAGGATTTTATTTTTATTTTTAAGGATTTTATTTTTATTTTTATTTATTTATTTTGCCTTAGAAAATGGAAGTAACATGGCACTGGCTGAGAATTGACGTGCCACCTCTAAAGAAAATGGAAAAAAAGAGCCTTGTGCTTAGAAATATTCAAAGTTGTTTTAATATATTCCTGAATTTTTTTGATTCCTTAACTTTTTCAAAAATGAGCACTTTTTGATTCTCTCAAATATTTAACAAAACTTGATTATTTGATCTTATGAAAACGTGAAAAAGGATTAACAAAATCCATCAAATTTTAAAAATCGCAACATAAAAAACTAGAGTAAGGCACAAAAAAAAAAAAGGAAAAAATTTAGTAGCAGAAATTGCACGTAAAAATGTGCACCAAATGGTAATAAATAAATGATAAATAAAAATAAAAGAAACTACAAAAAATTACACCGCCAAATCATGAGAATTCATGCTATCCTCTTAAATAAAATAACTATAATTTGTTAAATAGTTAACAAAAACCTCAAAGATATTTATTTTTTACAAATTCAAATAATTAAAAATTGCTCATAAATATATTTAAAAGATCATTTTGAACTTATCCCGTCAGAGGAGTAGAAGACCATTTTTTACCCATTTTCACCTTTCTTTGCAATCATGTTGAAATGATTTTTCGGTAATTTTTTGAAATAAGCATGGATTAAACTATTAGAATTTTGAATGAAAATATCATCCTTATTTTGTGTGGTGATTACACACGATCACCTAACAACTTTTAACGTGGATCACAGAAATTGAAAAATTAAAAATAAAACATATAAAAAATTTTCACTTTTTCAATTTTAGCAGTGTCACATAAATTGAAATGAAAAGAATAATATATATTATTTAAAATTATATTAAAAAGTATTATAATCGATAATATTAATTATTTTAAAATGTTAGGAAATATCCCTCCTATATGGAGGGATAGCCCAACTAATTTGGGCTCTTTAAATTGGACTACTTTAAGCTCAATATTTATGGTTATTTTCTTGGCCCATTTCATTTGTCTGTGTGGAATATAAAAGTAGCAGAAAATCAGAAAAGCAGTGAAATCAGATCAGTCAGCAAAAAAAAAAACAGAAGCAACAGAAAAAATCTGCATTTTCTACACTGTTCAAGCAGCTGATTTTCCTTCAGGATAGAAGGCCAAACGGAGTCCGTTCGTTCTCAAATTTTAGTTTGTGTTCGTGACACTCTCCTCTTCGACTCCAAGAATCAGTTTTTCATTTTGATATCCGGAAGGTCGTTTTCTTGCTGCATTTTTCAGACCTGCGTTTTCAGGTTTTTTACTCCATTTTGGTAAAATTGTTGATTGTTGTTTTGCCAAGGATGTTCCTTGAAGACTGTATTTGCCTCTAGTGTTTACTAGAGAGGAGAACTTGTTGTACCCACTTGGTTTTGGTGATTAGTGAAAGTTTTTGGATCGTTGTTGAACGGTCCCATGGTTTTCTCCCCAATTTGGGGTTTCCACGTAAATTGTGTGTTCTCTACTTTATTTCCGTTGTTTTTTTACTGATCTGTTGCTGCTAGAAATTTTGGATGTTCATTGTATCTTGTCATTCATTTTGTTTATTTGGGAAAAAAGATTGTATTGCGTTTCCGTTGTATTTCGTCGTTGCTTCCCCAACAAAGTGGTATCAGAGCTTGATTATTTTTGGTTGGCTTCTTGTGTTGTTTATAATGAATGACAAAGTAATTGTGTAAGGGATGGTTAGTTTGGACTCCACAAATTATTTTATTTGAAAAATTCGAATTGAGGATTATTTGTGTCCTAAAGAATTGTTTGACCCAATTTTGTATAAAGATCGTCCAATAGGTGTTGTTGAGAAAGACTGGACTAGCTTGAATCGTAAAGCCGTTGTCTCCATTCGACAATATGTTTCTTTAAGTGTGTTGCAACATGTTGCTAATGAAACTAATGCGTTTGAGATGTGGAAGAAACTTAAATTCATGTATGAGAGAAACAATGCTATAGGCAAAACTTCTTTGATTAGGAAGCTTGTTAAATTGCAATACAAAGATGGTGATAGCATTGTAGTTCACATGAATGAGTTTCAGGGTATGGTAAACCAACTAGCTGGAATGAAAATGAAATTGGAGGATAAACTTCAAGCTTTGTTGTTGCTTTCCTCATTGCCCGACAGTTGGAATACTTTGGTAGTTTCACTTAGCAACTCTGCTCCGGATGGCAAGATGACTGTGGAGATGGTCAAGGCTAGTCTTCTTAATGAAGAGGCTAGGAGGAGAGAATCAGATTTCCCCAGCCAAGTTGAAGCAAATGTGATTCCAGAATCCAGCAGGGGGGAGAAGCAAGACCAAAAATCCTCATTACAGAGACAAGTCCAAGGGGAAATCCAAATCAAGGAAAAGAGACTTCATTTGCCATTATTGTCAGAAGCCGGGTCACATTGAGAAATCCTGCAGAAAGAAAAAGAGTGATATGTCTAGGGGAGAGAAAAGAGAAAACTGTGAATTCCGAGCAAAAGCCAGATAAGAAGAACACTACAGCCTTGGTATCTAGTGATGATGATTTGTCTATTATCAGTGATCATTTACTATTAAATGCAGCAATACGTGATGATTGCACTTGGGTGATTGATTCGGGTGCATTTTATCATATTACTTCGCACAAGGAGTATTTTTCGTCCTATACTACTGGCGATTTTGGTCATGTGAGGATGGAAAATGGTGGTTCGTCTAAGATCATCGGTAGAGGCACTGTTTGTTTAGAAACCTCCACTGGTTGCAGGTTGGTGCTCAGGGATGTGAGACACGTTGCAAATATTAGACTGAGTTTGATTTTAGTTAACTTGCTTGATGACGAGGGCTATGCCAACAAATTTTGTGATGGAAAATGAAAACTCTCTCGGGGAAATTTGATTGTGACTCGAGGTAAGAAATAAAATTCACTTTATGTTATACAAGCCAATGTATGTAGCGGAGATGTCAATATAGCAGGTGATGCCTTTAGTGAATTATGGTATAAGAGACTTGTCCATATGAGTGAAAAAGGGCTTGCAGATACTTTCTAGGAAAGATTATCTCCCAGATATTTCAGGTATGCCTTTAAACTCTTATGTTGATTGTTTGGCTGGAAAACAGCATAGAGCTATATTCCATACACGTCCCCCATGTAAAAGAAAACATGCTCTAGATCTTATTCATACTAATGTTTGTTCTATGCATATTAAATCACATCGTGGTGCATAATATTTTGTGACTTTTATTGATGGTTTTTCTAGAAAAATGTGGGCCTTTTTGTTAAAAAATAAAGACTAGGTACTTAATGCTTTTGAGGAGTTTCATGCCAGAGTTGAAAGAGAAAGCGACAAAAAATTCAAAGGTGTCAGATCAGACAATGATGGTGAGTACAGGGGTCCATTTGAGAACTACTGTAAGATTCAGGGCATTAGGCTTGAGAAAATAGTTCCCAAGACACCTCAGCTTAATTGAGTTGTAGAAAGAATGAATAGAACCATTGAGGAGAAGATCAGATGTCTATTATCTTATGCTAAGCTGCCAAAGTCCTTTTGGGCGGAGGCAATATCCACTGCAGTGTACTCGATTAACCTTTCCCCCTCAGTTCCTCTTGAAGGCAATGTTCCTCAGAGAGTTTGGTCAGGAAAAGATGTCTCCTATAAGCATTTGAGAGTCTTTGGCTGCAGAGCATTTGTTCATGTTCCTAGAGATGAGAGATCCAAGCTTGATAAGAAGACCAAAGAGTGTATTTTCTTGGGATATTCAGAGGATGACTTTGGATACAGGTTATGGGATCCACGTAATAGCAAAGTGATCAGAAGCAGAGACATGATTTTCTTTGAAGATCAGACCATTAAAGATTGTGAGAAGAAGCAGACAAATTCTTCTCCATGCATCACAGTTGATCCAGTTCCATATTATCTTCGTGTTGTAATCCCTCAAAATCATGGGGGAGATATGCAAAATCATACAGATGACACTCCTGAAGATGAAAATCATGATGATGGTAATGATGATATTCCTGATTCACAGCCACATTCAGAGCCATCACTACCACCTCAGTTGAGAAGATCCACCAGAGACAGAAAACCTTTCACGGGACTTTCGGATGATGATTTTGTGTTAGTCACTGATGGAGGAGAGCCTGAGACATATGATGAAGCTATGTCACACGTGTACTGCGAGAAGTGGCATGATGCCATGCAAGAGGAGATGACATCCTTGCATCAAAACCACACATATGAGCTTGTGGAGTCGCCTAAGGGCAAGAGAGCACTTAAAAATAAGTGGGTATACAGATTGAAGTGTCACGAGAGTAGCTCACAACTAAGGTACAAGGCAAGATTGGTTGTGAAGGGTTTCAGTCAGAAGAAGAGCATAGAATGTGATGATATATTTTCTACAGTTGTGAAGATGTCCTTTATTCGAGTTATACTTGGATTAGCTGCTAGCATGGATTTGGAGATTGAGCAACTTGATGTGAAAACAATATTTCTTCATGGTGACCTTGATGAGGAGATCTACATAGAGCAACCTGAAAGCTTTTAGATTAAGGGAAAGGAGAACTTGGCATGTCATTTGAAGAAGAGTTTGTATGGTTTAAAACAAGCACCTCGGCAGTGGTACAAGAAGTTCGAGTCCTTTATGG
>JAABOM020062432.1:0-44119 GCA_011800125.2 Solanum clarkiae | reverse complement strand
TATATATATATATATATATATATATATGTGTGTGTGTGTGTGTGTGTGTGTGTGTGTGTGTGTGTGTGTGTGTGTGCTTGGACTGAAATTATCATTATGCTAATAAGTTCAAAATTAGGCCGGGTTGACAAACTCTAGATTGGGTATAGTGGTGTTTTGACTGGAGTTGGGTTGAATTAGTATTTTTGGGAATATATGTTTCCAAATTAGACTATGACTGTCACATGTTGGGTTGAGCATTGTGAAATTGTTTATAGTTGTTGACTTGGTTGTTAGTTATATTTAGCAAGTTAGACATGTGTTAAAAATGTTTTGGGTTAGAATGTTTCAAAGACAACATATCCTACACAACGAGGGTCTTTTGCACACCATGGTTGAATTCATGCACCATAATTGCCCTCATGGATGGATTCCTATTACTTGAAAATTTCCAGTTCAACAGGACCAACCTATTTGTGGGTCATAGTTTAGACTACAACCCATAAATTGTGTTCAGAGTCTTGGATCCTCCACATATAGTTTCTAATTCTGCAACTGTGACCTTAGTCTATGACCTGTAGTTCAATCCATGGGTCATAAATAGGGCACATTGTTGCATTTCTAGTAATCTAATTTATTGTTCCCCATTTTCCTAGACTACCTTCAACAACCTTTAGTTCACTCTATGGCCCGTGGAAATGCTTTTGTACGATCAATCTATGAATTATTTCTACAAGGTTTTGACTTTGTTGTTCATATTTTTGGAGTCATGTATTATTGGTTGTTCTTATATAAAGCTAAAAGGTACCATGGTTAGAGATTACACGATGAGCCAACTGAGTCAGACTGGAATTGATCAATACAAGAGCTTGATGTCAATCCTGATGAGGGTGTCGAGACGCAACATACATGAGATCTGTCCTGTCAAAATGTACCAGCTTAGACCCTGATTGCCACAACATAACTTATCAATTCGATGAGGGAGGTTCTATATAGAGCAACTCCATATGATTCTCCTACTAAAGAGAGGATCCCGGTGTTGCTCCAATGGTCGTTATGGCTGTGGTTTAGAGTACTATTATGGTTCAAAGTTTGATTTTTTAGACAAGTCATTCACAGGACCAGATCATGTCTCCAGCTAACCTAGATTTTGGTGTGTCAAGGAAGTTTGTGCCATTTGTTGTGATGATATTTTGTAGGATGACAGAGCCTGGCACACGAGAAATACTTTTTGAGAAACCCTAAATATTGGCATCCGGGCTTTATGTGGTACCAACCAATATTGACATATTTACCGAGTAAAAACTCAAATAGAAGGAAGAACTTTCATGGAAGTACTCTCAAGGATTAGTCAAATACTTCTACGCATCTTATGTTGCAACCATTATTGAGGTCACTCCTAAAAAGGCTAACCCATTACACAATAACATCTGACCCTAACATTGGTCAGATACATCATGGTATATCATTTGGAGGACACTGTACGGAGATTCTTACTTTATCCCGAGTACTAGTCCCTCCTATCTACAACAAAGTTCTACTATAGACTTGTACAAGTGATGTCCCCCAAGCTACATCTCCATTTTAGAGTGTAAAGCGATCATTGTCAATATATATAACCTAACCAAGGTAGACTCAAGAAAATTCACAAATTTGTAATCAGAATAGCTAACCAACTTAATTCCCAAAAAGGAGGAGGGGTTTGAAAAAATAATAAGAAAATAAAACTAACTATTACAAGAGAAAAGTCAATATAGAGAGAAACTAGGGCATTGTGTCTTCCATGATTCCCCAACACAGTATCACTGAATAACCAAATTCTTTTCGAGCGTGTTGCATGCAGTATGATAATTTATGTTCACCAAGCACTTAGGTAAAAGGTGAGATGTGAATTTCACTATGCGACTTGACCTATCATAATGTGCATTACTAACCATTACATATTAGACGAAGTACAACCTCCCCTTGGCCTAGTTTGGTTGATTAGATGAGAACACATCAATCAAATCCTGTTAATTAATCTATTTTCCTATTCATTACCATCTTTGTCCAGTCAGTATCACTATGCAAATTCTAATTTGGCCACCACTAGAAAACATGCAAAATGAAGAGAGATAATTAATACATGCATATGCACCTTCCAAGAATTGTGAATTGTTCGACTTTACTTTGTTAATTCTTCATCATTCCCACAACCCTAGTGGTGGATTCAGTTACTCATGCTCTGTGTAGATGCAGAAATTATGAATTGAGAAGACATAATTAAATACTTACACAATAGAATTAAGAACAAGCAGTTCAACTTCAATAAGAATCACAAGCTTCAAGATCAAATTAAATCATAAGTGTTCTCAAAGACTCTCCACTATGATCTTACAATTTTCTCTCTAAAAATACTGAGTTCTCTAAGTACTTTGTGAAAAACTTGTGATATAACATTAAAAACCTATTTATATTAATTAAAATTCAAGTTCTAGACAAAATATGAGAATTGGTCAGCACGCCATGTGGAAGGTCTCTTACGAGATGTATTGCATTCCACAACCCGTAATTAGGGTCTCATACTTCAGCTGCTAGAAATTTAAAATTCAACTCTATGACACCGCTCTATGACTCTTAAAGTGGTTTACGACCCGCAAAGGGGGTGTTATTTTATTATATTCCTGCAAGTCCAATTCTCTGATCCTTAGGGCACGAATCTGCTTTTACGACTAATCTACAAGTTCATACAATCAACTTCAGAAATGAGCCCCTCACTAGAAATCTTCACAAAACCTCCCTAAGGCCTGTAGAATTATCTACAACCTCTACAAGGTCTCTTATAATAGCAAAAACCAGCAACTTCTACAATTTTCCCCAAAATCATTGTCAAACCTGTAATCTTGCAAATACAAACACAAAAACACATAAAATAAACTAACATCATATTGAAAACATACAAAATTCCAAAGTTTGAGCGTTAGAAGTGTTGTATTTTGACAGCAGATCAACACCCTCAACTTAACATTGTTGCTTGTCATCAAGCGACAGACTCAATCTGTATAGATAATACAATAACAAAGAGACCTCACCCTAATGGCATATGTCATATATATCTCAAACTCAGATACCCGTACAAACTTTTCAAAACGAAAATTAGATAACTATCTAGCAAACCAATATAAACTTGTACTTGTAACAACATAACTATGATAAGCAAGGGATTATCAATACTCCACAAGAACTAAACAAGTCTAGTGCTAACAATGCAAGTGCCCTCAAAGAAATACATCTCATATTTGACCCTCAATGATGTTTTTATGTTTAACCTTAGTACTATGCAAAATCACTCACTCTTAGAACAAATAGTCATGCATAATGTCTAATACCATAGGCTTGCCCCTATAATCATGACTCAGACCTTTAAATAACTGGACTTGGATAACTTTAGGACTTTTTTGGCTTGTAATGTAGGCTTAGAGGGATTTGGTATGATATTGTGGGAAAATAGTGACTAAAGACCCTCCTTGACATTGCGATTTTCTACACACACTATAATTTTCACCTTATTCTCCCTTTTTCCTATTTCAATCTTTTTTTGGTTGCTTTCATCTCATTTTTTCAGCTTTTTGCCTTGTTTTTACACTTCATTTTTCTTTTCAGCTCACAACTAAGGCATCACATATTATTTTTGCACCCAGCCATGGTATTTCCTTTTTTCTCCGTATCACTAAATGAGCCCTTTATTTTTGTATTTCACCCGTACACCAACCACCTTTAACTTAGGCTTTTCGCCTGTATTGAGGTGCACAATATCTGTCCTCAGATCTAGAGCTACTTTTGGTAGCTAATCATGCACAAGTTACACCTCTCCATTGGAGGATAAAGCGGTCGTTGTCAAATATAAAACCTAACCAAGGTTTGGATCGAATCCCACAGAGAACACAGATACTTCAAAATTTATTCACTTATAAACAAGTCAAGTATTAACAAACTCAATTCTCTTAAATTGGGGGGGGGGGGGAGGGGGGGTTGCAAAGATTGATAAGAAATTAAACTAAACTAACTAAAACAAGAGACAATCCATAATGGAGAGTAACTTGGGAATTGTGTTCCCCATGATTCTCCAACTCAATATCCCCAAATAACCCGATTCTCGACTAGAGTATAGCATGTAGGAAGGTAATTTAAGTTCACCAAGCCATTTGGTCAAAGGTTTGAGGAGAATTTCAATATTTGACTTGGTCTATCTCCATATTGTGCAATACTAACCATTACTCATCGTCCAAGTCAACTCCCCATTAGTCTAGTCTGGTTGATTAGATGAGAACACATCATCGAATCCTGTTAACCAATCTCTTTTCTTATTCATTACCACCTAGATATGAAAGGTAACACTAGGCAAGTTGTAATGTTGGTCACTACTAGAAAACATGCAAAATGATGAGAATTGATTAATACGTCTAAATACCTATTCAAAGAATTGCAAATTTTTTGAGTTTATTTGGTTATCTTCATGATTCCCACAACCCCAAGTTGGCGGTTTAGCTACTCATGCTATGGGTAGATGAAGAAACTATGAATTGAGAAGACGTAATTGATCACTTACCCAATTTGATTGAAGAACAAGCAAGCCAAAATTCTATTGAGAATCACATGATTTAAAGATATAATAAATCCATAAGTGTAATCGGCGACTTTATACAATAGGATTTTATGACTCGTAACTGGGTTTACAAGTCGTAATTGGGGTCTCATATTCAGCTCTTGATATCTTGGACTTCACAGCCATGGATCCACTTCATGAGTCATAGACTGATTCATGAATCCTATTTGGCTCTCTTAAACTTCATCTACATCAACTGGTCCTTCACTGGATCTCACTAGAATTTTTCATGAATCCACTCTATATGACTCATAAAGTGATCTACGACTCATAAAGATGTCTTGTATAGCTAAACATCAGATCTTCAATCTTTGTTAAATATCTCCACGAAAACCACTCTACGAATCATAGAATTCTCTACGACTAATAGAGGGTCCCGCTAAGCTTCAAAAAGCCAGAAAAGTCTGTAATTTGCCCAAAAATCATTCCAACCTGCTTTTCGGCAAAAACTACTCTCCAAAACACATAAAAAACCATAAATGTCGCACTGAGAACAGATAAAATCCTATGTTTTAAGCATCAATGTGTTGTATTTTGATAGAACATAAACACCCTCAACATAAAATTGTTGCTTGTCCTCAAGCAATGAATAAATTGATATAGACAATATAGCAACACTAACCTTAACCCAATGGCATATATCATATACAATTCAAATTCAGGTACCGATACAAACTTTTCAAAACAAGATCAGATAGCTATTTAGTAAACCAAAACACACTAGTGCAATTGACAATAAAACTATGACAAACAAGGGAATAAAAATAGTCCATAATCACTGAACAAGTCAAATGCTAACAATGCAATGCAAGTTCCCCTACAGAAAGAAGTCCCATTTTTGACACTCAATAATTATTTCAAGTTTAGCTTTGGGACTGTGCAAACACACTTACTATTAGAAATGATGTTCATGCATAATGACTAATATCATAGGCTTGGGCATACACTCATGACTCAGACTTTCAACCAACTACACTGGGATCACATTAGGACTTTCTAATTTGGTAACGTAGGCTCAGGGAACTTTAGTATGGAATTTTTGAAAAATAGTGACAAAATGCCATCCTTGAACTACATTTTTCATCACTTTTACCTTGCCAACTCTAATATTTTCACCTTATTCTCTATTTTTCCATATTCAAGCTTTTTCCAGTAATTTCTTCTCATTTTTCAGCTTTTGCCCCATTTCCACACTTCATTTTGTTATTTGATCTCAATCAAAGACATCTTTTTTTTTTCCTTTTTATTGCACCAGGTACATGATTTTCTTCTTTTTCTCTTCATGCCAACTCATCAGCTTATTTTTATGCTTTTCTTTTACACCGGCCACCCTCAACTTAGACTTTTAACCTATGATGAAGTACACAATATCTATTCTCCAAACCAGGGCCACTATTGGCAGCCACCCTCAAATTAGGTTTTTTGCCTCGATCAAGGTTCACAATGCTTAGGGATAGACCTGGGCCAATCTCAAAGTTTTCCACCAGACAATGTTATGCTAATTTGGTGTTTTTGAACGAATTAGTTCATGTAAGACACAAATATTTGGAAGAAGGGATGAAACTTCATTTTGGTTGGTCATTTTTAGGTTAAAGTGGACTAATTAAAAAAAAAGGCATAAGATCCCTTCCTAATCCATTTAATCTATAATATAATTTATCTGGAAAAATAAGCTCACACTCACCTGGCATTACAATACTTTATCAACAAGCAACTCACACATCATTCTTCACGTCTCCATTACCCTTACTTTTCGGAACTACTATTACCAAACTCCCAAACTTGCATGGTTGCCATTTAACTACTAATCAAAAATTTTTGGTGGATACCAATTTTCAAAAAAAACATAAAAATATGTTATATACCATATGTATTAGTACTGTATGCTATACATATTATCTAAACATTCTAAACATCCAAGTTAATTAGAAATTAAATATCTACGTAGAAAAAGAACACAGGCAAGAAAATCTCGGGATCAAAATTTGGGGTAGTTATGGACTATAAGGTACTCAAAATTCATCATGGCCCATAACTACCCACCCCTTATCGAAAAAGTTATTCATTGTCCTTAATACACAAAATCAAGTAAAAATAGAATAAGTAGTGATCAAAAAACATATATAGGCACCTAGGCACCATAGTCCACCTTGGGTTACCTCCCAAACACGACATAGCTATCGTGAGTACTCAAACTTCCTCAAGACACCATTTTTCAACCGTCTTGATTTTTTCCACATTTCCAAGGTATGGCTTCACTCTTTGGCTATTTAGTTTGAAAGTACCTTTATTTTGTCCCTTTAAATCAATGGCCCCATGATGAAAGACCCATGCTACATGAAAGAGTCCAAACCATCTGGATTTGAGCTTCTTGGGGAACAACTTTAGTCTACAATTGAATAGTAGAACTAATTCCCATGGTGTGAATTGGAGATTTTCTATGCAGCAGTCATGTTTTATCTTCATTCTTATACAAGGTTGAGCTCACATATGCTTTCAATCGAAACTCATCAGGCTCATTGAATTGGCTCAATCTAGAGTAGCTGCATCACTCAAATCCAGATTCAACTTCATTAATGCCCACATTACTTTATGCTCAAGTTCCACTAGCAAATGACATGCCTTCAACAAGTTTATGTGGGGACATGCCTATAGGGGCCTTGAATGTAGTCTGGTTTGCCCATAATGCGTCATCCAGCTTCTGAGACTAATCTGTTCATTTTATATTCACAGTCTTAGATAAAATTTGCTTAAATTCCCTATTTAATACTTCAATTTTCCCACTTGTTTGGGGATGATAAGGCGTCGCCACCCTATGTTTCACTGCATACTTTTCGAGAAGAGTTTTAAAAGGTTTATTGCAGAAGTAAGAAGCTCCATCACTGATGATATCCCAAGGAGCACCAAATGTCGAGATGATGTTCCTTTTTAGCAATGTTGTTACACTTTTACCATCATTATTGGGTAGAGCCACGGCGTCCACCCACTTTGATTCATAAACCACAACAACTATTATGTATGTCTTTCCAAGTGAGCTAACAAATGGTCCCAGGAAATCTATCCCCCACACATCAAACAATCAATCACTAAAATAATATTTAGAGGGAGCTCATGCTTCTGAGTAACCTCACCCTCTCTTTGGTACCTATCACAAGGTTTGGCATAGTCATGGGGATCTTGGTGGATTGTGGGCTAGTACTACCCACATTGTAAAATCTTATGGACTGTTCGAATCCCACTATGATTTCTACCCACCAATGATGAGTGGCATGCCTCATGTATTCTCATCATTTCGACCTCAGGAAAATAGGCACAAATGATCCCATTAGCACAAACACGGAATAAGAATGGGTCATCCCAAAAGAACTTTCTCATATCATGCATAAACTTACGACGTTAATGTGTGTTTAAGTCGGATGGCATGATATCACTCACCAAGTAATTTGCAAACTAAGGTATAAGATAATGCAATGTATCCAACACTCGCTCATCAGGAAAGGAATCATTTGTCTCCAGTCCATCATAATATTTCATCAATCACCTATCTTTCCATCTGGATAGGTGATCTACAACTTGATTTTCTGTCCCTTTACTATTATTGACATCAATGTTGAACTCTTGCAAAAGAAGCACCAAGCTCATCAATCTTGACTTCGCATCCTTTTTATCCATCAAATATTTAAGTTCGAGTGGTCTATATGCACCACCACTTTGTCTCCCAACAGATATGATATGAACTTTTCAAATGCGAAGACAAATGCAAGTAACTCTTATTCTGGGATAGTGTAATTCTTCTGGCCTGTATTTATGGCATTCTTGGTATAATATATGGGATGCAATACCTTCTCTTTGTGCTATCCCAATAGAATACCTAGAGTGACCCCACTTGCATCACACATGATTTCAAAGGGCTAGGACCAGCTTGGAGCCACAACAATTGGTGCTGATATCAACCTATTCTTTAACTATTCAACGGCTTGTATACTTGTATCATCAAACATGAACCTAGCATATTTCTCCAATAATTTACACAACGGCTATGAAATTTTAGAGAAGTCTTTTATGAACCTCTGTTAGAATCTTGCATGACTCATGAAACTCCTCACACCCTTTACTGAGATGGATAGTTGAAGCTTCTCAATCACCTTAACAATAGCTTTGTCCACCTCAATGCCTTTGCTAGATATCCTGTGGCCCAACACAATACCCTCTTTAACCATGAAATGACACTTTTTCCAGTTTAGCACCAAATGAATTTCTACACATCTATGCAACATATCATGCAAGTGTACCAAAAAATCCTCAAATGAGTTTTCAACCACACTAAAAATCATCCATTAAGACCTCAATAGTACTCTCCACACTGTCTGGGATGATGGACATCATGTATCTCTGAAATATTTTTTGTGCATTATACAACCTAAATGACATCCTCTTAAATGTGAAGGTGCCATAAGGGAATGTAAATGTGGTCTTATCCTAGTCCTCTGGAGCAATGATAATCTGATTACAACCAGAATAAACATCAAGAAAATAGTACCACCCATTTTCTGCTAGTCTGTCAAGCATCTGATCCATGAATGGCATAGCAAAGTGATCCTTCTCTGTCGAGACATTGGGCTTTTCTATAATCCATGCAAACCGTCTATCGAGTGACTGGTATCATAGAGATGAATACATTGTTAGCATTATGTACCATTATGATACCTCCTTTCTTTGGAACACATTGTACAGGGCTTGCCCATTCACTGTCGGTGATTGGGTAGATTATTCCTACATCTAAGAATTTAATGATCTATTTGTGAACAACTTTCTACATAGGAGGATTTAGCTGCCTTTGATGCTTAATGCTTGGCTTGTAGTCCCTGACTAACTAGATTTTGTGTGTACACACCCTAGGAGGGATACTACTAATGTTTGCAATAGTCCATCAATAGACTTCTTTTCTTTGAGCATGGTTACAAGGGCATCTACTTTCTCATCAGTCAAATCTGCATCTATTATGACCGAAAAAATGTTGTTGACTCCAAAATATACATATTTCAAATATGTTGGAAGTGCATTCAATTCTATCACAGGTGGGTCTACTATGGAGGGCTTTGTGGGTTGTGAATCTAGTTTTGTAAGTCCATCTCTAGTTTAGTTTGTCGTCTAGGACCAAACAACACCCCTAGAGCATTTACTATCTCCTCATAGTCTTGGATACCATCACCGTCAAAGTTCATCGCTACTACCTCTAAATTTTCAACGCCTAGTTTAGCACAAGTTGTACTTCTGGGTCATCATCATCAAAATCTCAATAATCGAAACCACTCTCACATCATTATCCCTCCTTGTTTACTGACACACATTCAACATGACCTCATCTTTCTTAAATCAAAACTTGAGCAGGCCTTCCTCCATATCAACTAAGTTGTAACTGGTAACTAAGAAAGGCCTTCCCTAAATAATAGGAACTTCAAAATCAACCTCACGATCAGGAATAAAAATATCTTCAGGGAATGTGAATTTTTCAACTTTTCCAACACATGGTAGAGTATCCCCACCAGTTTCTTATCTGTTCTATTTTCCATTACCAACCACATCATAGTTGGAGTAGGGGAACCCAAACCAAGCTTCTTGAAAATTGCAAGATGCATCAAATTGATACTAGCACCCAAATTAAAAATTGGTCTTATGAACTCCATGTTTCCTATACTACAAGGTATAGTGAAAGCATTTGGGTCTTCATGCTTTTGAGATAATGACTTAGTAGTCTTAGCACTAAAATGTTGAAGCTCTTTCGAAAGCTCTTGACTCACAGTCCGCTTCTTAGTAACCAAGTTATTCAAATATTTTGCGTAACCCAGTATTTTCCCTGATGCTATAATAAGAGAGATGTTGATGGACAATTGCTTAAGCATGGAGATAAAGTGTTTGAACTTGCCTTCCACCTCCCTCTTCTTGAGTCTTTGTGGGAAAGGAGGAGTAGAAGGCCTTAGGACGGTCTTATTACTTCTGTCACTCTTTAGCTACCTCAGTCATCCCATATTTGACGCAATGATGTCTTTCAACCAAATCTTTACCTACAACTATCTCCTTACAAACATCTTCTACCTCTACTAGCATAGGAGGATAAATGGTACTCTTTCCACCTCTAGTAGGAATCGCCATACATTGCTCTTCATTCTTTGGATTTTGAACTGTGTTGCTAGGCAATGTACCCTTCTTATGCTGATTCAACTAAATTGACACTTGACCAAATTATTTCTTAAGTTGTTTAATGGCCACATAATGAGATTTTATCGTTCGATTAATGTTTTAAATATCGGACTTCATTCCTCTTAGAGTTTCATCTTATGTTTTGGCCTTTTTCAACAAACGATCAAACATCTCCTTAATTCTAGAATTGCTATTACTGGTACCTCAGTTATGTGGTGGAACATATGTATCATTTCTGAACCCATCTCTTCTGCCCCAATCTGCTTCAGGAACCCCATTCCTCTCATAATAACCACCTCGGTTGTCTTTATAAGCTCTACATTTAGCATAGTTTCGACCTTGGTTTCCTTGACCATGGTGCTAATAGTCCTAATTGGACCCTTGGGCATTGGTCCGAAAAGACCCCATCTCAAAACAAGTATCCTCTTCATAATATGACTCATTCTACATGGAAGCACGTGGAGGTTGGTAAAGTACCGCATTTACTCTTTTCTGGTTCTGCTTGATCACCACATCTATGATTGTTCAGAGTTGAGCAAGTTAATACATAATCTCTTCATTGATCTTGGCTTGCTCTAAACAAACATTAACAACACATAAACCCTTCATAGAAGCTCTATCTCATTGTCCCCATGCATGATTAGTCTTAACCACTTGCTCCATATGCTCAACAATCCTTGCAAATGGTTGTTTTAGAAACATGCCCCCATAATAGTGTCAGCAAAAGCTTTGTTATTCTCGTTAAGGACACGATAAATGATCTCCACTAAGGCATCATCAACTATCTTATTGTCAAGGATGCTCACTAAACACTTGGTAAATTGCTCTTGCGTAGTACTAATTGAATCACCAGGAAGTTGCTGAAAATTGTTGATCTGATCCTTTAACTTGAGCTTCTTCGACCAAGGGCAGTACACTTTCCAAAAAGGCCTTCTATAAATCTACCCAACTAGTGATTGAACTCTGTAGGAGCTCAGATAGCCATAGCATAGCATTGCTCGTATTAGAATATGTGAAAACACAAAGCCCCACAACATCTATAGATAAATTTTGTGGCCCCATCACAATATTGCAAGCAAATGCCACATTGTGCAAGTGGCTATATGGATCCTCTGATGGTAGGCCTGCAAATAATCCATGGTTTTGCAGAATTTGAAGTAACCCAGTAGAAATAGTGAACTTTCTGTCAACCGATAGCGGTGGAAACACAATAGCCCCGGTCACATCCATAGCCATAGGGTACAATATATATTGGTTCCACCGTTAAACATTGTCATTGAAATCCCTAGGCTATGAAATATTCTCCAACGGAGTTAGGTTGTCATTCCGTTTGTCACCATTGATATTACGATTCAAGGATGCATAACCCATGATGTTAGTAACCTCTTGGGCATTTCTTCTGGTATTTCATTGGATCTCTTGATCAGGTGGTGTTAAGGGATTACCTTGACTCCTAGTGTTGGGCATATACTACCTAATATGCCTTGCAACGAAATAAAACAAAAACAAAAACAAAAACAAAAGTAAAATACAAGGGAACTAAGAAATTAACACTCAAATTAAAATTACTAGTGAATTCAATCAAAGTCTAGCCTTATTCCTCATCAATGGCACCATAATGTTTGATGATACCCAAGTTGCACCTCTCTTTTGGAGGATAAAGTGGTCGTTGTCAAATATAAAAGTTAACGAAGGTTAGGGCGAATCCCACAGAGAATATAAAGACTTTTAAATTTATTCACTAATAATCAATTCAAGTATTAACTAACTCAATTCTCCCTAGGGGGTGTTGCAATGATTGATAAGAAATTAAACTGAACTAACTAAAATAAGAGACAATCAATACCTGAGAGTAATTTGGGAATTGTATTCCCCATGATTCTCCAACTCAATATCCCTGGATAATCCAATTCTTCGCTAGAGTATAACATGTAGGATGGTAATTTATGTTCACCAAGACCTTTAGTCAAAGATGGGAGGCGAGTTTCACTATGTGACTTGGCCTATATCCCTAATGTGCAGTGATAACCATTACCCATAGTCCCAGTTAACCTCCCCTTGGTCTATTTCAGTTGATTAGAAGAGAACACATCATTGAATCCTAATAACCAATCTCTTGTCCTATTCAATACAACCTGGATCGGGAAGGTGACACTAGGCAACTTCTAATGTTAGTCACCACTATAAAACATGCAAAATTAAGAGAATTGATTAATATATGTAAATACCCATTCCAAGAATTGCAAATTATCTGAGTTTATTTGGTTTGATCTTCATGATATCCACAACTCGATGTTGTGGGTTTGGATACTCATGCAATGGGTAGATGAAGAAACTATGAATTGAGAAGACATAATTAATCACTCAACCAATGGATTGAAGAACAAGCAAACCCAAAGTGTATTTGTGACACCTGGTAACTCTATGCTCTTATGTATCCATGTTTCAAGCCTTATTTGGTCAGGTTTAGGGTGTATTAGGTTCATGGGAGACTCCTAATACCTAAACGAGTCCAAAACTTACCTCCATGTTGAGTATTGGGTACTACAAGGGTCACTCTTGAACTAGCATAACTCTTACCACATTTGGAAATGGATGGCCCAAAACATGTCAAATGAAATACCTTTGAGTTAGCTTCACAACACACTTTGTTTCACCTCATTTCGAGGTCGGAAGAAGGAGTTATTATCATTTTTGTGAGGCTCTCCCGTGAAGTGTTGTCACACGGACTATTTGACGGCTAGTGTGGCCTTTGACGGGCTTTTTGGGGAATCTGGGGTTGGAAAAGGCCATTTTTGGCATTAAGGAAGGTGGAACGGCCAATGATATGGGCCGTGTGGCTCACCACTGATCGTGGGGATGGCCACAAGGTGTGCGAAAGGGAGTTTGTTGGAAATTGGGGAAATATGGCTAAAGGTGCTGCCACGGGCACTGCTGTCAGGCCATGTCAAGCAGGAAGGCCCACGGAACTTGAACATGTGGTGGCCTGCATCATGTTTTTTGTCTAAGTGAGGTGGGAAGGACCAATACATAGTCCGTGTGATACCACACGATCCGTGAAGTGGTCCATCAAAGTGACGAGACATTAAATTTTTTCCAAGTTTCCCAACTTCCAATTTTTTTCACTAAGGCACTTCAAACGGGCACTCCACACGACCCGCGGAGTGCCAATACGACCAGTGAAGTCTCCAGTGAGATGACACTTTACCAATTTTTCCATCCACTACCTTATGGCGTCTCCGTAAATTTTAATTACTGTAATGCCCTTTTTAGACTTCCAATGCTATCTTAACCTTCCTAAAAGACCTAATCAATATTTCAAAAGGTTCAAACTCATTACTCTCATCTCAAATACACTCTAAAATCTCTCAAAAGCCTCCATTAAAACCCAATTCAATTTATAGGAAACCCAAGAACAATATTGGATTCAAAGATCATTTCCAAGCCTCCATTCTTCCCAATCTCAATTCCAAGCAACTCTAGACCTAAGGTATGTTGTGTTGAACCATTGGGTCCTTCCACCCATGTTGCCTAAACATTCTTTTAATTAATATTTCATGATTTAAAGTTGATTTTACAAATGGGTTTGCTTGTATGAACATGTCTATGAACTATGTTAAAGCTATGTAAAGTTGTGACTGTTTTACCATATTTTGAGCTATAAATCTTGGATCTATTATAAGATTTGATGAGAGGTTTTGATGTATATTACTTGAGGGTGTTGCAAGGTATTGATTGATGGATTTACAATGGATTTTCTTGCATGATTTAATCTTTAAATTGCATGATCTTTTACCCCCACTACACACCCCCAAAGTTTATGATAAAATGTCCGGTTATGGTTTTTTGAGGAATTGAAGGTCCAAAGCATGTCTTATGTTATGAATATTGTTATGATGATGAAAGAAGAGTATGTATATGATGTTATGATGATGAAATAAGAGTATACATATGATGTTATGATGATGATAAAAGGAAAGTATATGTATGATATCTCTCAATATATTGTTGGATTGACCATAGCCAATTGAGGGGTATGCCTCAATCACCATGGGAGGTAGAGTGTGACCATCCTCTAACCTATCAAGGGTATTGTGCCTTGGTAACCTATCAAGTGGTTTTTACCTTGGCACTAGGGTGATGGGGCGGTATCATCACTAACCTATCAAGGGGTTTGGACCTTGGCACCTAGGCGATGAGGCAGCATCATCACTAACCTACCAAGTGGTTTGTACTTTGGAAATCTAGCTTGATATTTTCTATACATATGCTATCCTATATAAGCATGAGTTACTTAAACATTGATCATACATGCAATATTGTTATATTATGCCTATTGCCTATTGTTATGCATTTTGATTATGATGCCTATCTCTTGTAGCATTGCATTCTACATATTTAGTACATTCAAATGTACTAATGCATACTCTTGCCTACATGATATCACCATGTAGGAACCAGAGTCCCTCTTGAAAGTCCTCCTCCACGTGGCTAGTATGACCTTCTCAAGATAGTTGGTGAGTCCTCCATTTCGGGGATCTAGTTTGTGAACTCTTGCAATGTATAAGACATTATTGTCCTTGATGTATTGATCTTGTTGACTATGAGGGTGAGCCTGGTTATGTGTCTTGGCCCCCACTCTTATCTATGGAGTAAAGGTGTCATTGGAAAAAGCTATGTATTTATGCTATGAGTTGATTCTATTATCTCTTGATCCTATGCTATGACAAGTTATCCCTTAGCCCTTTTCCCTTATTTCCATTCTTCAAATGTCTTTTAATTGCTTCCGTGACTAGGGATGTGTAATGATATGCTACAAGGCTTGTTTGGGATCCCTTCGGGTTCCCCATTCACCGATCACGTCTAGGATCTAGGCTTGGGTCATGATAGTATTGAGAATCACAATATTGAAAGATATAACAAATCCACAAGTGTATTCTCCTCTCCAATATTTTGTCTCCAAGTGCAAAACCCTAAAAAGTATGCTAATAACGTCCTCTCTACTGTGTTCTTCGGATAATTGATTTACACATTACTATTTATTGTGTTTACAAGCAAGTCTTAATAAATTAGAAAAACTAGTTGGCAATTTATACGATAGGCCTTTACAACTCATGACTAGCTTTACGAGTCATAATTGGGGTCTTCTATGCAGTTTTTGAGATCTTCGAATTCACAACTACAGATCCACTTCACGAGTCGTAAACTGATTGATGACTTATTTTGTGCTCTCATAAACTTCGTCTGCATTAACTAGTTCTTCATTGGATCTCACTAGAATTCTTCACGAAACCACTCGATAAGACTCGTAGAGTAATCTACGACTCCTAAAAAGGTCTCATATGGCTGAACTTCAGATCTTCAAACTACATAAGAAATATCCACGAAACCCACTTTACGACTCATAGAATTCTCCACGACTCCTAACGGGTCCTATAAATCTTCAAAAAACCAGAAAAGTCTGCAGTTTCCACAAAATCATACCAACCTATTTTCCTACAAAAAGTACTCACAAAAACACATAAAAACCCATAAATATCGCATTGAAACAAAGAAAATCCTATGTTTTATGCATCAAATGTGCTTTATTTTAACACCATATCAGCAACCACTCCCAACTTAGGCTTTTTGTCTCAATCAAGGTACATAATGTTCAAGGAAGGACTAGGGCCAATTTTACGATCTTACAACCATCAAGGATAGGTTAATCACATATTTTAATAGAATACGTACATATTAGGCTCAAATATTAGGAAAAAGGGATTATGTCACAGGTTTTGTTGGTCATATTAGTATAAGTGGACTACTTCAGAACAATGGTCGAAGATCCTTTCCCAATATAATTAATCTACAATCTAACTTAGAGTAATAGGGCATATTCTGAATTAGTACAAAACACAAAAATCTATCAAATTATGCTCACACTCATATGGCAGTGTATACATTATCAAAAAAGGACTCTCAGGTCATGCTTTTCATCTCAATATACCCTCACTTATGAAAACAGATATTGTAATACACCTAAACATGCATGGATGCTATGTAACTACTTATCAAACCTTTTGATGGGTATCATTTTTCAAACAAAATACCAAAACATACTATGTGCCACAACTATTTATATTCTACAAATAATATCTAAACATCATTAACGTGCCTTCCAAGATGCAAATATCCACGAGGAAAAAGATCACAGGCAAGAAAACTCCAGGATAAAAAATTGAGGTAGTTATGGACCCAAGCAACTCAGACTTCACTGAGGCCCACAACTACCCACACCCCATCGAAAAAGATGTGCGCACCCAAGTGCCAGTGTTTCTTAGGTTGCCTCCCAAGTAACACCTGATTTATTATCCTAGCATGACATAGATATCTTGTGTACTCAGACTTCCTCAAAGTTTCATTCTCCTAATTGATACCTGTATCATGTTCAAGAGTACTCCAAATCATTTGGCTCCATCCTGTGCCCATTATTATGCTTTAGATCCAACATTGTGGTGCGTATCATCAAGCGTCTTTGAATCTGGCCTAGTTGGGTGACAGTAGTCCTAACTATCGATTCAGCTGTTTCATTACCAAAGAGTGTTGTTCAACTTTCTTATTTATAATGGCATTATTGGACTTAATTTCGGTCAAAGTCTCTTCTTGTTTGTCTGCTTTCCTTAGCAATTGGTCAAGCATCTCCTCGACTTTTGGATTCCTAAATCCCATATCATAATTATGGGGGGCACATAACAGCTAATCCCATTACCATCCTTGGCCTATATACTTGGTCTGGTGGCTTTCCTTAATGTCCCCTCGCTTGGTTAGCTCTTCCATCTTCTTCATTAGTATCTCCGGATTGGCTTTCTTACAAGCACGCCTCCTAACGTTCTTCACATTTAATTTTGCATGGTCAGATCTCGTACTAGAGTATAGTCAATTGGATATCCATTTATGGGTTCCCTCAAATTGTTCGCCTTTGCCACTACATCCAACTTCTTAACTATTTCAATGAATAATTGGTCTAAGAACAAACCTCCCAAGATGGTATCAGCACATGCTCAACTATTTACAGCTAGAGCTCGATAGAAACTTTCCACCAGGACATTCTCTGCAATTGTATGATCCGGTTCATTCTTTAAGCATCTCATAAACTGCTCACATATGGCGAGGATTGAATCACCAGGAAATTATGCAAAGTTGTTAAACTAGTCCTCCAACTTGAGCTTGTTTGTTTAAAGAATTACCTTGCCATGAACGCCTTCTGCAATTCTACCTAATTGCTGATCGAACAATGTGAGAGTTAAAATAGCCATAATGTTGCATTTCCTATAAGTGAAAATGGGAAGAAACGATGTCCCACAACATCCATAAATAGATTTCGTGTTCCCATCACACTATTACAGATGAATACCACATTGTGTCAGTGGCTATGAGGATCCTCTGATGGTAAGCCCGCAAATAGCCCACAGTTCTACAACATATGAAGCAACCCACTCGACACTGTAAACTTTTTGTCTGCCAGTAGTGGTAGCAATATAATAGCTCTAGTCACCATGATATCCATAGGATTCAACCTGTACTGATTGCACTGGTAACCATTTACATTGAAATCCTAAGGCTGTAGAGAAATATCCTCTAGAGGAGATGGGTTCTCATTCTTAGCATCCTCATTATTAATCCTGTGCAGAGCTGCATTGGCCACATTATTAATATTGTATTAGGCCACTCTTCTCAATGTTCCATAGATATCTAGATCAAACGGAGTTACGAGATTACCTTGACTTTGAGTGTTGGGCATACACTACACCTATACTCAAAAAAAGAACAAAAATATCAAACAAAAGTAAAATAAGGAAACTAAGGATTAACACTCTAATTACTACTGAATTTAATAAGTCTAGTCGTATCCCCGAGCAATGATGCTAAAATCATGATGTCACTCGAGTTATACCTCCTTATTAGAGGATAAAGCGGTCATTGTCAATATATACATAACCTAACTAAGGATAGGATAGATCCCACAGAGAATACATAGACTCAAGAAAATTCACCAATTTTTATTTAGAATAGATAACCAAGTTAATTCCCCAACGAGGGGGGTGGGGGGTTCACAAAAATCAATAAAAAATAAAAAATAGCTAGCTATTGCGAAAAAAAAGTCAATATGGAGAGAAACAAGGGCATTGTGTCCCCATGATTCCCCAAATCAGTATCATCAGATAACTAAATTATTTTCTAGTGTATAGCATGTAGGTTGGTAATTTATGTTCAACAAGCCCTTTGGTCAAAGGTGAGAGGTGAATTTCACTATGTGACTTGGCCCATCTCCATAGTGTGCATTACTAACCATTGCCTATCAATCCTAGTTCAACCTCCCCTTATCCCAATTTGTTTGATTTGATGAGAAACAGATCAATTGAATCATGTTAATTAATCTCTTTTACTATTGATTACTACCTTAGTCCAGTCAGTAACAGTAGGCGAGTTCTAATATTAGTCATCCCTAAAAAACATGCAAAACGAAGAGAGTTAATTAATGCATGTATATAACCTTCAAAGAGTTGTCAATTATCTGATTTTACTTAGTTAGTTCTTCATGGTTTCCACAAACCTAGTCATGGATTTAACTACTTCTTCTATGTGTAGATACAGAAATTATAAGTTGAGAAGACATAATTAAACACTTACACAATAAAATTAAGAACAAGCAGTCCAACTTCAATAAGAATCAAGAGCTTCAAAATTAAATTAAAGCACAACTGTTCTCAAAGATTCTCCAATATGATTGAAAAGATCCGAAAAAGTGCCCGAAATGTGCCTCAGAAGTGCCAAGAATCATAATTTCTATATATCTAAATATACATGCATGTTATCGAAAAACCAACTTCATATTCTTGTTCAGGGGGTAAACATTAAGCGGAAGAGTGTCGAACCCTAATTTTAAAGCAAATGATTAGAAATTTCAAATTTTCATGTTTTGGGCATAAGTGTTCCCAAACATGAAAATGCCCATACTTAGCCATATTTTACCCTCATATCATCCTAAACATTCCCAAATACTCACTCAAACAGTTAGTCATATTTTCTTCAATGCTCTTTTTTAAGCTTCAAACCTCCACCTTCAATCTTTACCAAGTTCATCTCTAAGCTAAAGTATGTGGGTTTCTTTCATGGGTATCTTTCACCCATGATGCCTAAGCTTCCTTTTCTTACAAATTGCATGATTTAAAGGTGATTTATTCATGGGTCTTGATTATTATAAAAATCACTACACATTATGTTTGAGCGTATGACATTGTGACTATTTTATCATGTTTTGAGCTATGAACCTAAGATCTACTGAAAGGATTGGTGAAGAGTTTTGATTTTTATTGCTTGAGGGTGTGACCAAGTATCTATTAAAGCTTTTACATTGAATTCACTTGATTTCACTCTTGAATTGCATGGTTTTACATGGCACTACACACCCTCTAGGTATTTGATAAAATGTGTGGATGTGGTTTCTTGAGAAATTGAAGGTCTAAAGCATGATATACGATATGAATGACTATATGATGATGAAAAGATCTTGTGTATATGATATATTCTATATAAAGTGTTGCATTAGACCATGCCCAACCCGAGGGGACTAAGAGGCCGGATAACCTGGATGGGGGTTTGTACTCATCAACTATGTGAGGGGTTTGTACTTCACCTCCAGGGTGATAGGTGAGATTATCACCAACCATGTGAGGTGTTTGTACCACACCACCAGGGTGATGGGGTGAGATCATCATCAACCTACTAAGGGATTTGTACTTTAGAAATCTTGATTGGTCTCTTCTACACATATGATATCCTATATGAGCATGAGTTACTTAAGCATCTTTAACTTGAGCACTGGTCATACATGCCATATTTTTATGTTATGCCTATTGCCTATTTTTATGTATTTTTATTGTGAAGCCTATCTCTTGCTCAATTGCATCCTACATACTTAGTGCATTCAAATGTACTAACACATACTCTTACCTACATGATATCACCATGTAGGAATCGCATCCCAAGATGATCATCCTCCTCCTCCACGTGGCAAGTTCGGTACTACTCAATCTAGCTGGTGAGTCCTCCATTTCGGGGACGTTTATCTAACTTTCTCTTATTATTTATTGACACACTCTTTTTTGTGTTCTATTTTGACTATAAGGGTGAGCAGGTTGCTTTGTCTTAGCCCCTGCTCTTATCTAAGTAGAAGAGGTGTTTGTTGGACATGCTATGTATCTATGATATGAACTTTGACTCTTTGTCTCTTGATTATGATATCATACAAGCTTTCCCCTATTCTTAGTTTTTATGTCTTTTATATTCTTCTGCGACCAATGATGTGTAATGATAAGTTAAGAGGCTCGTTTGGGGATCCTTCGGGTTTCCCATTCGTCGTGTCACTCCACACCCTAGGCTTGGGTCATGACAAACTTGGTATTAGAGCACTAGGTTGATAGATCCTCATTGTCCAACATACCTCATAAATTAGATTCCTATTCATGGTTGTGAAACATGCCATGACTATGAATAAGAGGTTATGAGGCATTTTAGGAAATGTTTCCCTTCTTCATGTTCTAAGTCATGCTATAGAGTTATGGTAAGTTTTCCTCCCTAACGATTATTCTTTGCTATGCTAGATCATTCCTAACACTTGAGGAAGAAGGGCTCGAACTCCCAAGCAGCAACCTACCAAGTGAGGTTCGGGATGCTCTCACCATGCTTGCTCGAGTTGTGGCTAATCAATTCAACCAAGGGGCCCAAGACCCTCGTGCTACTACCCTGGGAGCTAGGGTAAGGCACTTCATGAGGATGAATCCTTCAGTGTTTCATGGGTGAAAGGTGGATGAAGATCCACAAGAGTTAATTGACGAGGTCTAAAAGATCTTGACTATCATGGGTGTTGGGTATAATGAAAAGGCAGAGCTGGTGGCGTATCAACTCAAAAGGGTAGGGAAGTTAAGTTGGTAGAAGTTATGAATTAGAAACAAGGTTCCATGAGTATGAGGGAGTATGCCCTCAGGTTCAATCAACTTTCAAAGTATGCTCCCCATTTGGTGGCTGATCCTAGATCTAGGATGAATAGGTTTGTGATGGGGTCTCCAACTTAGTGAGTGAAGAATAGTTGGTCCGCATGCTAATTAGTGACATGGACTTGTCTCGATTGATGACATATTCTAACCAAATGGAGGGGGAAAAGTTGAGGAAGAGAAGGGGTCATGAGGGCAAGAGGGCCTGTTTTGAGGGTAAGTTCCAAAAGGGTGCAAGATTTCACCAAGTCCAAGTGTTTTCCCATATGCCAATGACTTCTCTAGGCCTCAAGGTTTTGGTGGTGCAGCTCCTATTGATGTGTGTACTGAATGTGGAAGGAATCATAGAGGTCCATGTTTGAAAGATTCTAACGCATGCTTTGAAAGTGGGGAGGTTGGTCACAAAAAGGTGGATTGTCTAAGAATTCTTGGCAAAATATGGGAGGCAAATGTGGTTCCATTGGATAGGGCTAGTCATCAAGGTGGTAGCGCAAGGAATAACCGGTTTTATGCTCTACATTGGAGACATGGGTCAGTGAGGTTCCTGATGTTGTTATTAGTATGTTCAAAATCTTTGACTTTGATGTTTACGCTTTGATTGATCTGGGTTCCACTCTTTCTTTTGTCACCCCCTTTGTTTCCCAAAAGTTCCATGTTGACCCTGAGTTAATGCATGAGTAATATGAAGTGTCTACTCCTATTGGTACATCTATTGTTGCAAGAAAAGTTTGTAGAAGTTGTCCTATTTGCATTTTGCGTAAATTGTTGCCTTTTGATCTTATTAAATTAGACATGGTTGATTTTGATGTCATTCTTAGGATGGATTGGTTGCATGCCTACTATACTTCCACTGATTGTAGAACTTGTAAGGTCAAATTCCAATTTCTAAATGAACCCGCCCTTGAGTGGGAAAGTCAAGATAAGGTGGTCAAGGGTAGATTCATCTCTTGCATTAAATCCAGTAAGTTGATCTCTAAGGGGTGTCTTTACCATCTTCAGAGGGTTAGAGATGTGGAGTCTAAAGTCCTTCCCATAGAGTTGGTCCCGATTGTAAATGACTTTCTTTATGGCTTCCCAAATGACCTTCCTGGTGTTCCTCACGAAAGGGAAATAGACTTTAGCATAGACCTCCCCCCCAATACCCAACCCATTTCAATTCACCCATATCATATGGCCCCAGCGGAATTGAAGGAACAATTGAGGGACATGTTGGAGAAGGGATTTATTAGACATAGCCAATCACCTTGGGGTGCTCCGGTGTTGTTTGTGAAAAAGAAGGATGGGTCCCTTAGGATGTGTATTGTCTACCGGCAACTCAATAGGGTAACTATAAATAAATGGCATCCTCTTACAAGGATTGATGACTTTTTTGACCAATTGCAAGAGGCTAGCTATTTTTCTAAGATTGATCTTCGGGATGGTATCATCAAGTGAAGGTAAGAGAGTGTGATATTCCCAAGATGGCCTTCCGGACTAGATATGGGCATTATGTGTTTGTTCTGATGTCTTTTGGGTTGACTAATGCACCGTCCATCTTCATGGACCTTATGAATAGGGTTTTCAAATTCCACGTTGATTCCTTTGTTGTGTTCTTTGTTGATGATATATTTATCTATTCACATTATAGGGAAGAGCACATAGGTCATTTGAGGGTTGTGTTGGAAAGATTGATGGAGGATAAATTATTTGCTAAGTCTGAAAGGTATGAATTTTGGTTGAAGGAGGTTGCATTATTGGGTCATGTGCTGTTAGTAAATGGTACTAAAGTGGATCCAGAGAAAACCAATATGATTATAAATTGGCTTAGACCATTGACCCCATTGGATGTTAGGATCTTCTTGGGCCGAGAGAGTTATTAAAGAAGGGTTATGAATGGATTGTCCTACATTGCATCCCCTATCACAAAATTGACTCAAAAGAAGGTTATGTTTGTGTGGCCCAATAAGTGTGAGAGGAGCTTCCAAACACTGAAAGACAAGCTTGTGTCCGCTCCTATATTATCACTAACAGATGGGCTTGAGGGATTTGTGGTGTATTGTGATGCTCTTGAGTTGGTTTGGGTTGTGTTTTGATGCAAAATGGTAAGGTCATAACTTATGCCTCTAGGAAACTCAAGGTACACGAAAGGAACTACCCTACCCATGATCTAGAGTTAACCACCATTGTGTTTGCATTAAAGATTTGGCATCACTACTTTATGGAGTTCATGTTCATCTGTTCACCATTCATAAGAGCCTCCAATATGTCTTCACTCAAAAAGATCTCAACTTAAGGAAAAGGAGATGGTCAGAACTTCTTAAAGGCTATGATATGAGAGTACACTATCATCCTGGTAAGGAAAATGTTGTGGTGGATGCTTTGAGTAGGGTGTCTGTAGGTAGCCTAGCTAATATTGATGGTGGTGATAAAGAATTGGCTAGGAAGGTGCATTAATTTGCTAGATTGGGGGTTAGATTAGAAGTAGTTGGTGTTGTCATTAATGGGTCTAGAACTTCATTGGTTGCTAAGGTGATAGCAACACAAGATCTTGACTCCTCCTTGCTTGAATTAAAGGTTATAGTGAAAGAGGGCAAAGTAGAGGTTTTCTCCCAAGGGGGAGATGGTGCGCTTAGGTACCAAGGTAGATTGTGTGTTCCTTGTGTTGATGGTTAGAGGGAGAAAATCCTTGATGAGGCCCATAATTCTTCTTATTCTATCCACCCTGGTTCCACCAAAATATATTTGTATTGGTGGGGAGGCATAAAGAGGGATATTGCCAAATACATTTCTGGTTGCCATAATTGTCAACAAGTCAAAGCCAAACATCAAAGGTTGGGTGGCCTAATCCAAGACATAGAGATTCCTACTTGGAAGTGGGAGGTTATTAATATGGATTTTTGGGTTGGATTGCCCAAGACTAGGAAAGGTTTTGATTCCATTTGGGTTGTGGTCAATAGGATGACAAAATCGGCTTATTTTTAACTAGTTAAGACCACATGTGGGGCTGAATATTATTCAAGGTTATATGTTCATGACTTGGTAAGATTGCATGCGGTTCCTTTATCCATCATATCAGATTGTGGGGCACAATTTACTTCACATTTTTGGAGATATTTCCAAAGGGCTCTTGGTACTAGAGTTAAGCTTTCTATGGCCTTCCACCCTCAAAGGCCAAGTTGAGAGGACCATACAAACCCTTGAATATATTCTCAAAGCATGTGTATTGGAGCTTAAAGGTAGTTGGTATGATCATCTTCCGTTGATTGAGTTCGCCTACTGAAACGACCCCAAAAAAAAGTGCTCAAAAATGTGCCTCGGAAGTGCTCAGAATCTTATTTTCCGTATATCTAAAAATACATTTGTTATTTTAATAATCCAACTTCATAATATTTCTTAGAGGGTCAAATTGAGTAGGAAATGGGTCTAACACGAATTTTAGAGCAACCGTATCAAAATCCAAAAATCGCAAAATATGCTATTTAGGAGGGTCCACTTTGAAGGGATATATAACCTAACACACAAAGAACTGGGTAGCCCTCGACCTCCCAAATGAAATTCCTTTGAATTATCTTTCTAACGCACTTTGGTTCACCTTATTCTGAGTTTGAATGAAGGATTTATGCCCATTTTCGGAAACTTGCCCGTGCAGAAAATGCAATTTCCAGTGAGCAGTCCGTTTTGGCCTTATTTTCTCTTGACTTCGGTCCAAGACTTTTAAGTCTTGGGCCTAAGGGTTCCCACACTTGAAAATACATGTACTCAGTCTTATTTCTCCCTCACATCATCCTAAACATTCCCCAAAACTCAGTCAAACATTTAGACTCATATTCACCCTAAATTAAAGTCCCAAACTCAAGATCAATCTGAAGGATTTCTTCAAGGATTTCAGTCAAACTTCAAGTCTCCATTAAAGTTTTCTTCAATAACCTCTCCAAAGATAAGGTATGTGGTGTTGAACCATTGGGTCCTTCCGCCCATGGTGCTTAAACCCTCTTTTAATTAACATTGCATGATTTAAAGTTGATTTTACATGATGGTCTTATATATTGAGAAATTTACTGCATAGTGATTTTAGTTCATGAAAGTATGGTTGTTTTAGCATGTTTTAAGCTTCAAATCTTGGATCTAATATTGGAATTGATGAGGGGTTTTGATGTGAATATCTTGGTGGTGTTGCAAGGTGTTGATTAAAGATTTTACCACTGATTTTTCTGCATAATTTAATCTCTAAATTGCATGCTTTTTTACCCCCATTACACACCCCCAAGGTGTTTGATAAAATATCAGATTATGTTTTCTTGAGGAGTTGAAGGTCCAAAACATGAGATATGATATGAGTGATGATATAATGATGAAATAAGCTTGTGTACATGATAAATTTTATATAAACTCTTGCATTAGACCATACTCAACCGAGGTGAGAGTGTGACCAAATCAACCATGTGAGGGGTTTATACTTCACCACCTAGGATGATTGGGGTGTGACCAACATCAACCATGTAAGGGATTTATACCTCACCATCTAGGATGATTAGGGTGTGACCATCATCAATCGAGTTGGGGGTTTGTACTCATCAACCATGTGAGGGTTTATACTTCACCACCTAGGATGATTGGGGTGTGACCAACATCAACCATATGAGGGGTTTATACCTCACCACCTAGGATGATTGGGGTATGACCATCATCAACCAACCAAGGTTGGAAAGCTAGCTTGGTCTGTTCTTTACAAATGATCTTATATGAGCATAATTTAAAGCATGTTTTACTTATACATTGATCATATATGTCATATTACTATATTATGCATATTGCCTATCGTTATACATTTTGGATTATGATGCCTATCTATTGTTGCATTGAATCCCACATACTTAGTACATTCAAATGTACAAATGCATACTCTTAACTACGTGATATTACCACGTAGGGACCGGAGATCCTATTGATTCTTCTTGTGGCTAGATGGATTGTTCAAGTTAGCCTTTAGTGAGTCCTCCATTCCGGGGACAAGGACTATTCTCTCACACTATGTATTAAGGTTCTCTTTACATTATCATTTACTTATGACTTTGAGGGTTAGCCGGTTGTATTTCTTAGCCCCCGCCATTATCGATGTAGTAGAGATGTTGTTGGACAAAGCTATGTATTTATGCCATGAGTTGATTCTATTATATCTCAACTCGATGTTATGAGAATTTCTCACTTAGTCCCTTTTTCCCTTATTTCCATTCTTCAAATATCATTTAATTATTCCACGACCAAGGATATGTAATGATATGCTATGAGACTTATTTGGGGTTCCTTCGGGTTCCCTATTCGCTGGTCATGTCTAGGCCCTAGGCTTGGATCATGAAAAAGATGGTATCAGAGCAGTAGGTTGTTAGATCCTTGGAGTCCAACACACTACGTCGATTAGAGTCTTATTCATGGTTATATTGTGCCCCACAATTATGAGTAGGAGGATATGAGACATTTTAGTAAATGTTTTCCTTCTTCATGGTCTATGTCGTGCTTTAGAAGTTAGATAGGGCTTTCTCATCTAATGAATATTCTTTGCTCTTTTTGTTGATCATGCCGCTTCAAAAAGGAAGGTGAAGGAGGGTAAGTAGAAGGTTTTGATTTTGATGGATCCGAGTTTCACTATTTGTTCTCTCTTCTTTTAGTTGATGGTGGGGCTTCTTATGTTCCCTAAGTCGTGATGTGAACCTTTGGTGTTTATCTCTTGGTTGGGTATATTGTTGCTATAAAGTTCATAGGTGTTGATCCAGATTTGTATTGCATTAGGTCTTGCTTTGTGCCTTGTTGGAGTTGGCGTAGTAGATTTTGATGTCATACTAGAGATGGAAAGGTTGTATACATGTTGTGTCTTCATAGATGGTAGGACCCGTAGAGTTAGATACCGAATCCCTAATGAGCCTCTCTTTGAGGGGGAGGTTGTTAAGCGATAGCAAGGGAGGCAGATCCATTTCATGTCTTAATTAGAATTAGTCTTTAAGGGGTTGCATTTATCATCTTGTGAGAATTGGAGGTGTTGAACCTAAGTTGTTTTGTTTATAGAATTGTTGTTGGTTGTAGATGAGGCCTTGAATGCCCCTTTCTGATATTTTGAATTTTAGGTAGTGTCTTTTGGTTTGACCAGTACGCCGGTTATGACAATAAGTCTCATGAGTAAGATCTTTAGTCCCTACTCTAATAGGTTTATGGTGGTTTGTTGGTGATAATGTGGTTCGTTCCCTAATGAAATAGTGCCTGTGAATCATTTGAGAGTAGTACTACAAGTTTAAGAAAGAAGGTTGGGTGCTAGTAGGTGAGATGGGAATTTTGATGGTAAGAGGTTGCCTCCTAGGTTGTGTGGTGCCGAGTGGTTGTATTAAGGTGGATCTTAGAAAGACAAAGTTGATTAGAGATTAGCTTAGACCTTTGACTTCACTGAATATGAGGAGCCTCTTGGGTTTAGTGGGCTATTGCCGGAGGTTGTGAGTAGGGTCATTTGATAGGTCCGGGGGTTGCTATTTTTTGTGTTATTCCTTGGTGCTTTTAGGATTCATGTGTATGTGGACTGATCATTGGTCCCTTCCAATCGAGGAGACACAAAATTTATTTTCAAGAAAACCTATATGGATTTTATTTATTTTAATTTGGAATTTAAATATTATGATTTCTAAACTTCTATTGATGCATGGGCAGTGTTTATTTGATGATTTTAATGTGATTTAAACCGTTATATGATGATTTACCTTGGGTTTATGGAGTTATAAGTATGGATGTTTCCCTTTTGAAATCATTTATGCATGAGAGGTTATACTATGGATTTAAATATGGAATTAATTATATCTTCACTTCAACTATATACTATAAATATTAATTTTAAATGGAGTCTTAATTATCTATTTCATTTCCGCATTGTCCATAGCATGTGCATTCATGTACACGGATTATTTCGAAAAGTTATGTTATGGATAAGCCCAATTTCATTTTATGGTATGATTTTGATCAAAGGGTGGTTATGTCAATATTGTGATCACATATATATCTTTGATTTTTGTTCTTTAAGAATTTTGGGTGCTTGCACCATCTTGGGTATGAATGGGTCATTCCTAGGCATGCGTATTATGACTATGAAATTATGATTTTGGTATTTGAGCCTATGTAACAATTATTATGAATGGTATTTGGTTTTTAAGCCCAATTGTGCATTGAAATGATTTGAAAAATGACTATTGCCTCTTTGAGAGTATGTACATGCATATTATAAGTATTCTTGTGGGATGACGACTTAGCTTGTTGTGTTGATGGTCTTGGGGTAGTTTGGACTACTTGCATAACATGTTTCTAATGAGTGTAGAACCCATAAGGTTGTAATATGATCGGTAAGGATGGTCGATCTATCTAGTCAACTACGATGAGTTAGTCCCTTCTCTAAGATTGATCTATGGTTCGGGTTTTGTCCCTAAGTGAGGATGAAGGTAGGTGATATCCCTAGGTGTCTTTTCGGATTTGGGGTGAGCATTATTAGTATTTATGGAGTTACTTGGTTGATTTATGCACCGGTAATGATTGTGGGTTTCTTGAATAGGGTCTTAAAACCCTACCTTGGCATGTTGTGGTGATTTCTAGTAACGAAGTATTGATTTGTATAGAGCGTGTGAATCACTTGGGGGTAGTGTTGCACGTCTTGGAGGATGAGAGGTTGTTTGCTAGATGCTGTAAGTGTGCATTGCGGGTAGCAAGAAGGTGGTTAGAAGTCTTTAAGAATTAGAATGTGAGTGTGCATTAGTGTTTTTTCTAGTAAGGCTAGTGTTGTGGTTGGTACTTTAGGTAGCCTAGCATGTGTTGTTGATGGTGGTAAGGAGGAGGCTAGTAGAGTCCATCAGTTGGCTAGATAGGGAGTTAAGTTGAAGGAAGTTGAGAATGATAGTATAGGAGTCTTGATGGTTCCAAATCTTATTGGGATAAGAGGACTAGATTAGGAAAGGTCTTGAGTCCACCTTATTAGAGTTGGAAGTCTTAGGTGACAAGATGATAAAGTGGAGGTTGTCTCCCAAGTTGGAGATGGTGGTTATGGTACCAAGTGGGTTCGGTGTATTAAGATTGACAATTGAGTTAAAGATTGTGGTACCAAGTGGGTTCTGTTTATAGAGTGTAGAAGGAGGTTGATAAAGTTGCTTAAGTTTGGGGATTTCCTTTGGGTGTAGATATGGTTAATATGGTTTGTCATGTTTCTAGGTAGATGTGATGTGTGGGTGACTTTAGTGTTATAGAAAACTTTGAGGTTGTGGGTGTTAAGGATCGTAATTTGACTTAAGAGAAGGTCCCGGTGGAGGTGTTGGATGGATAAGTGGAGAAGTGGATTGATAATGATGTAGTGTTCTTCAAGGCCCTTTGGGAGAGTCGTCTATTCGTATGTGTCTCTCGGGGAGCCGGAGCTGGCATGGAGGAGCAATATCCTCATCTCTTTCATTCTATACAACCTTATGATAACACTCAAGTCCTTTTATGATTTCAAGTCTTGCATTTCAGCCCCTATGTCATTAATATGCATTCATGTTTAAATTGGTAAGTTTATGATGATTTTACACTTATGTTCTGATTTTGAAAACATTGTTTTAAATGTAATGTTGCATTTATATTGGGGCTGATTTGTTCATGATTACTCTTGTCTTGCACGTCTCTTCTACATTCGGGTAAGTATGTTCCCAAGGGAGAGATATTGAAATGACCCAATAAAAAAGCGCTTGAAAACGTGCCTCAAAAGTGCCCGAAATATTGTTTTCCATATATCTAAAAGTTCATTTGTTATTTTGAAAATCTGACTTCATATTCTTGTTTAAGGAGTCAAATTGAGTGGGAAATGGGTCTAACCCAAATTCTAGAGCAATCATATCAAAATTCAAAAATAGCAAAATACGCTATTTAGGAGGTCTATATTGAAGGGGTATATCTCTTAGAACACAAAGAAATGGGTGGCCCATGACATAACAACTAAAAGCCCTTTGAATCAGTATTAGCTTTCCAATTCACTTTGTTTCATCTAATTCCGAGTTCAGATGAAGGATTTATATCCATTTTCGTAAACCTCGCCCGCGCAGAAAATGCAATTTCCAGTGAGCAATCTATTTTGGTCTTATTTTCTCTTGACTTTGATCCAAGACTTTTAAGTCTTGTTCCTATGGGTTCCCCCACTTGAAATTACATATATTTAGCCTTATTTCACCCTTATATCATCCTAAACATTCCCCAAAACTCACTCAAACATTTAGACTCATATTCACCCTAAATTAAAGTCCCAAACTCAAGATCAATCTTAAGGATTTCTTCAAGGATTTCACTCAAACTTCAAGTTTCCATTAAAGTTTTCTTCAAGAACCTCTCCAAAGCAAAGGTATGTGGTGTTGAACCATTGGATCTTTCCACCCATGGTGCCTAAACCCTCTTTTAATTAATATTGCATGATTTAAAGTTGATTTTACATATTGGTCTTGTATATTGAGAAATTTACTGCACAGTGATTTTAGTTCGTGAAAGTATGGTTGTTTTAGCATGTTTTGAGCTTCCAATCTTGGACCTAATGTTAGAATTGCTGAGGGGTTTCGATGTGAACATCTTTGCAGTGTTGCAAGGTATTGATTAAAGATTTTATCACTGATTTTCCTTCATGATTTTGTCTCTAAATTGTATGCTTTTTTACCCCCATTACACACCCCCATTGTGTTTGATAAGATGTCAGATTATGTTTTCTTGAGAAATTGAAGGTCCAAAGAATGAGATATGGTATGAATGATGATATAATGATTAAATGGTCTTGTGTAAATAATAAATTCTATATAAAGTATTGCATTAGACCATACCCAACCAAGCTGAGGGTGTGACCAACATCAGCCTTGTGAGGGGTTTATACTTCACCACCTAGGATGATTGGTGTGTGACCAACATCAACCATGTGAGGGTTTTATACCTCACCACCTAGGACGATTAAGGTGTGACCATCATCAACCGAGTTGGGGGTTTGTACTCGTCAACCATGTGAGGGGTTTGTACTTCACCGCCTAGGATGATTGGGTGTGACCAACATCAACCATGTGAGGGGTTTATACCTCACCACCTAGGATGATTGGGGTGTGACCATCATCAACCAACCAAGGTTGGAAAGTTAGCTTATTGTCTTCTTTACATATGATATCTTATATGAGCATGATTTACTTAAGCATGTTCTACTTATGCATTGATCATACATGTCATATTACTATATTATGCCTATTGCCTATCGTTATGCATTTTGGACCATGATGCCTATCTATTGTAGCATTGCATCCCTCATACTTAGTACATTTAAACATACTAACGCATACTCCTACCTACATGACATAATCATTTAGGGACCAGAGATCCTATTGATTCTTCTTGTGGCTAGATGGATTGTTCAAGTTAGCCTTTGGTGAGTCCTCTATTCTGGGGACGAGGACTATTCTCTCACACTAATTATTAAGATTCTCTTTACTTTATCATTTACTTATGACCATAAGGGTAAGACCGGTTGTGTGTCTTGGTCCCCGCCATTATCTATGTAGTAGAGGTGTTGTTGGACAAAGCTATGTGTTTATGCCATGAGATGATTCTATTATCTCATGACTCTATGTTATGAGAAGTTCTACCTTATTCCCTTTTTCTTTTATTTCCATTCTTTAAATGTCATTTAATTATTCTGCGACCAAGGATGTGTAATTATATGCTATAAGGCTTGTTTGGGGTTCCTTTCGGTTCCCCATTTGCTGCTCACATCTAGGCCCTAGGCTTTGGTCGTGACACCTACAACAATAGCTATCATTCTAGCATCGGTATGGCTCCATTTGAGGCTCTTTAGGATAGACGTTGTAGATCACCAGTTGGGTTGTTTGAGGATGGTGACATTGCTTAGTTGGGACCAGATTTTGTTATAGAGGCTCTTAAGAAGGTTAGGCTAATTAGAGAAAGGTTAAAGATGTCCCAAAGTCGGCAGAAAACCTGTGCCGACATAAAAAGAATAGACCTTTAATTCAAAGTTGGTGATTAGGATTACCTAAAGGTTTCACTCATGAATGGTGTGGTCTATTTTGGCAAGAAGGGCAAGTTAATCCCAACATATGGAAGTCCTTATAAAGTCATGAGGAGAGTTGGCAAGGCAGCTTATGAGTTGAAGTTACCTAGTGAGATGGAATTGGTTCATCCACTATTTCATGTCTTTATGTTGAGGAAATGTGTGGGTGATCCTAATGCTATTGTTCCTCTATGTTTGGTGGGGATTGTCGAGGATAACTTGCCTTATGAGAAGGTTTCGGTATAGATTTCTGATAGGAAATGAAGAGATTAAGGAACAAGGATGTGGCCTCTGTTAAGGTCCTTTAGAGGAACCAACTAGTCGAAAGTTCTACATGGGAGGTCGAAGCAAACATCCAAAAGTGGTACCCTTATCTTTTCAACTCCACTAAAGCCTAAGTTTCTTATTCTAAGTCCTCTATGTGATTTCAAGTCTTATAATTCAACCCCTATGTCATTCATATGCATTCATGTTCAAGTTGGCAAATTTATGATGATTTTACACTTATGTTGAGATTTTTAAAAATGGTGTTTTAAATGTAATGTTGCATTCTGGTTGGGGATAATTTGTTTATGATCACTCTTATCTTGTACATCTCTTTGACATTCGGGAATAAATGTTCCCAAGGGGAGATATTACAACAACCCCAAAAAGTGCTCGAAGATGTGCCTCGAAAGGGCCCGGAATAGTAATTTCCATATATCTCAAAATTTGTGCGTGATATCAAAAATTCGACTTCATATTCTTTTTCAGGCGGTCAAAATTTTGGGGAAAAGGGTCTAATCTCGATTTTAGTCCAAATGATTAGAAATTTTGATTTTCCAAATGTCAAATTCCAGTGAGGTTTTCATGCCCCAGGAGCAACGCACCCAAGGCGCGCAGTAGTGTTAAAATTCTGCCTGTTATGACTTCGGTCCAAGACTTTTATGTCTTGGGCCTAAGTGTTCCCAAATATGAAAATGTCATATTTCACCCTTATATCATTCTAAACATTCCCCAATACTTACTCAAACACAGCTATATTTTGACTCATAAATTCCAGTATCAAACCCTCTTCCAGATCTAAGGATTTCCTTCAAGGTTCTTCTTCAAGCTTCAAGTCTCTACCTCCAATCTTCACCAAGTTCATCTCCAAACTAATGTATGTGCGTTTCTTTCATGAGCCCCTTCAACCCTAATGCCTAAGCTTCCTTTTCTTACAAATTGCATGATTTAAAGGTGATTTATTCAAGGGTTTTGATTATTACAAAAATCACTGCACACTATGTTTGAGCATATGAAATTGTGACAATTTTAACATACTTTGAGCTATGAATCTAAGATCTATTAAAAGGATTTGTGAAGGGTTTTGATGTTTATTTATTGAGGGTGTTATCCTGTATCAATTGAAGCTTTTACATTGAATTTACTAGAATGATTTCACTCTTAAATTGCATGGTTTTACACTAGCACTATACACTCTCTAGGTGTTTGATAAAATGTCCAGATTGGTTTTTTGAGGAATTGAAGGTCCAAAGCATGAGATATGATACGAATGACTAAATGATGATGAAAAGAGCTTGTGTATATGATATATTCTATATAAAGTACTATATTAGACCATGTCTGACTCGAGGGGGCTAAGAGTCCACATAAACTAGTTGGAGGTTTGTACTCATCAACTGTGTGAGGGGTTTGTACTTCGCCACCATGGTGATAGGGTGAGATTATCACCAACCATATGAGAGGTTCGTACCACACAACCAGGGTAATGGGGTGAGATCATCATCAACCTACCAAGTAGTTTGTACTCTGGAAATCATGGCTGGTCTCTTCTACACATAAGATATCATATATAAGAATGATTTACTTAAGCATGTTTTACTTGAGCATTGGTCATACATGTCATATTATTATAATATGTTGATTGCCTATAGTTGTGCATTTTGATTATCATTCCTATCTTTTGTTGCATTGTATCCTACACACTTAGTACATTCAAAGGTACTAATGCATACTCGTGCCTACATAATATCACCATATAGGTACTAGAGCCCAAGTTGATCATCCTCCTCCTCCACGTGGCTAGTTCGGTACTACTCAAGCTAGTTAGTGAGTCCTCTATGCTGGATATGTTCATCTATATTTGCCTTATTATGTAGTGAGAAATTCTTCTTTATGTTCTATTTTTACTATGAGGGTAAGCACGGTTTTTTTGTCTTGGCGCCCACTATTATCTAAGTATTAGAGGTGTTTGTTGGACTTGCTATGTATCTATCATATGAGCTTTGACTCTTTGTCTCTTGATTATGATGTTATCCAAGCTTTTTCCTTAGTCCCTTTTGCGTCTATTCTAACTCTTTATCTCCTTTACATGCTTTCACAACCAATGATGCATAATGATAAGTTGAAACGACCCCAAAAGTGTCCGAAAATGTGCCTCGGAAATGCCCAAAATCCTAATTTCCGTATATCTCAAAATCCATGCATTATTTTGAAAATCAAACTTCATATTCTTATTCAGAGGGTCAAATTGAGTGTGGAATGGGTCTAGCGCCGATTTTAGAGCAACCATATCAAAACTCAAAAATCTCAAGTTTGCCAATTCCAATCACCAGGCACGTTCTTGGAGCGAAGCGCCACAATGTATTTCTTTTGAGTTTCTTTTTTAGTATGGTCCAAGGGTTTTGGGTCTTGGGCATAAGCCTTCCCATGCGTGAAAAGACCTATAATTATCCTTATTTCACCCTCATATCATCCAAGACGTTCCCAAATACTTTCCCAAACACTTAGACAATATTTTATCTCCTGAATTCAAGTCTCAAAACTCATCCGGATCTAAGGATTTCCTCTCAAGCTTCAAGTCTCCATCTCCAATCTTCTTCAAGGATTCTCCGAGAGCTATGGTATGTGGGTTCCATTCATGGGTTCCTTTAAATATGATGCCCAAGCTTCCTTTTCTTAAAAATTTCATGGTTTAAAGGTAATTCACACATGAGTATTAGTTATTATGAAATTCACTACACACTATGTTGGGGTTTATGAAATTGTGACTATTTTACTATGTCTTGGGATATGAATATAAGATCTATTATGAGATTTAATAAACGGTTTTGATGTATATTGCTTGAGGGTGTTACCAAATATCTATTGATGGTTTTACACTGGATTTTCTAGCATGATAACACTCTTGAATTGCATGGTTTTACACTAGCACTACACACCCGCCAAGTGTTTAATAAAATGTCTAGATTGTGATTTCTTAAGGAATTAAAGGTCGAATGCATGTCTTACGAGTTGAATGACTATATGATAATGAAATAATGATGAAATGAATGTATGTATATGGTACTCTGTATATAGTGTTGAGAGTTAACTAAGCCTAGCTAGGGGGGTTGTTGGCCCATGTAACCGCAATGAGGGGTTGGTAGCTTGGTCCTTAGCTCAGGGTATAGTAGGCCTGGGTAACCATATGGAGGGGTTAGCACCTCAATAACCACATCGAGGGGTTTGTTCCTTTGTCCTAGCTCGAGGGATAGCAGGCCTGGTAACCATATTCAGTGGTTGGTACCTCATTAACAATATTTAAGGGTTTGTACCTCATTTGCCTCTCCAAGGAGGTGGTAGGCCTTGAATATTATACATTGATGGCCTCTCAATAGAAACAATCCACCAAGACATTACTTGCAATTGTATAGTCCGGCACATTCTTCAAGCAGCTCGTTAATCGCTCCCCATGTGACGAGGTTTGAATCAAAGGTAATTAAGCAAAGTTTTTGATCTGGACCTCTAAGTTGAGCTTCTTTTGTTTAAGGAAGTACCTTTCTATGAAGGCCCTATTTAATTCAACCATTTGGCAGTTCAGATAGCCATAATGTTGCATAGCCCGTAAGAGATAATGGGAAGATGTGAATTCCCAAAACATCCATGGATAAATTCAGTGTTCCCATTATACCCTCAAAGATGAATTCCACATTGTGTACGTGGCTATGATGATCCTCTGATGGTAATCCCACAAATAACCCAAGGTTTTGCAGCATCAAAAATACCCTACTCGAGAGTGTGGAGTTTGTGTCTGTTGGTAGAAGTGGGAACACAATAGCTCCAATCACCTCCATAGCCAAAGGATTCAACCTGTACTGATCCCATTAGTAAGAATTGGCGTTTAATCCTAAGGTTGTGGAGCAATATCCTCCAGAGGAGGTGAGTTCTCATTCTAAGCATACACATTATTATTCTTGTTTAGATTTGCATTATTTTGGCTATTCTTCTCAATGTTCTGTGGATCTCTTGATCAAATAGACTTAAAAAATTGCCTTGAATCCGAGTATTAGGCATACACTACACCTATATCCAGAAATAGAATAGAAACAACAAACAAAATTAAAATAAGGGAACTCAAGATTAACACTCGAATTACTAAAGAATTCCTTAAGTCTAGCTGTATCCCTTGGCAACGAAGCCAAAATCTTAATGTCTCCCAAGTGACACCTCCTTTTTAGAGGATAAGCAAATGTTTTTAAGATATATAACCTAACCAAGATTAGGGTCGAGCCCACAGGTCATACATAGACTCAAGAAAATTCACTAATTTGTAATCCAAATAACTAACAAACATAACTCCCCAAAAGGGGGGGAGGCGTTTGCAAAAGTCAATAAGAAAATAAAACTAGCTAACTATTGCGAGAAAAAAGCCAATATGGAGAGAAACTAGGGCATTATGTTCCTCATGATTCCCCAACTCAGTGTCACTAGATAACCTAATTCTTTTTTAGTGTATAGCATGCAGGATGGTAATTTATGTTCGCCAAGCCCTTTATTCAAAGGTGAGAGGTGAATTTCACTATGCAACTTGGCCCATCTCCATAGTGTGGATTACAAACCATTACCGATTAGTCCCTGTACAACCTCCCCTCGGCCTGGTTTGGTTGTTAGACTAGATCACATCAATTGAATCCTGTTAATAAATCTCTTTTCCTATTCATTACTACGTTGGTCCAGTCAGTAACATAGGCGAGTTCTAATGTTGGCCACCATTAGAAAATATGCCAAACAAAGAGAGTTTATTAATACATGCATATACACGTTCCAAGAATTATGAATTATCCGATTTTACTTTGTTAGCTCCTCATGGTTCTCACAACACTAGTTGTGGATTTAGCTACTCATGCTATGTGTAGATGTAGAAATTATAAATTGAGAAGACATAAGTAAACACTTACACAATAGAATTAAGAACAAGAAATCCTACTTCAATAAGAATTACAAGCTTCAAGATCAAATTAAATCACAAGTCTTCTAAAAGACAATCCAATAGATCTTACAGTTTTGTCACTCAAAGTATTGAGTTCTCTGAGTACTATGCGAAAAACTTGCGAAAAATAACTTAAAAAAACTATTTTATAAGAATTAAAATTCATATCCTTAAAGAATAGGAAAACTGGTCGGTACGCTATACGAAAGGTCTCTTACAGGACATATTGGATTCCACGGCCCGTAACTGGGGTCTTGTACTTTAGCTGCTGGATGTTTTGACTTTAACAGTACGACACCCATCTAAGAGTCATAATGTAATTTACCACCCGTAAAGGGGGTTTCATCAAATTACATTCCTGCTAGTCCAATTCCCTGATCCTCAAGGCATAAATCCTCTTATACCACTTGTAGACTCCTTTACAACTCATTTGCATGTTCATAGAATCAACAATAGAAATTAGCCCCTCAGTGAAAATCTTAACGAAACCTTCCTATGACATATAGAATGATTTACGACCCATAGAGGGTCTCGTGTAATAGCAAAAATTGGCAACTTCTGCAATTTTCCAAAATTCATGGCTGACCTGTAATCCTGAAAATATAAACACAAAAACACATAAAACCAACTAACATCAGTGAGAAGAGTCAAAATTCAAAGTTTTAAGCATCAGAAGTGTTATATTTTTGCAGTGCATCAACACCCTCAACATAACATTGTTGCTTGTCCTCAAGCGATAGACTCAATGTATATTGGTAATACAATAACACATAGACCTCACCCTATTGGCATATATTATATACATCTCTTACTAAGATACCCACACTAATTTTTCCAAACAGAATCAGGTAGCTATCTATCAAACCAATACAAAATGGTGCATATGACAACACAACTATGACAAGCAAGGGATTATCAACACTCCATAATCACTGAACAAATCTAGTGCTTACAATGCATGTGCCCTACAGAAAGAAGTCTCATATTTGACATTCAATGATATTTTCATGTTTAACATTGGGACTATGCAAAATCACTCACTCTAAAAACATATATTCATGCATAATGACTAATACCATAGGCCCCTATACTCATGACTCAAACCATCAACAAACTGGACTTGGATCACCTTAGCACTTTCTAGGCTTGTAACATTGGCTCACGAGGCTTTGGTATGATATTATAGGAGAATAGTTTCTAAAGGCCCTCTTTATACTATGTTTTTATCAACTTTTGCCCTACCAACTCTGTTATTTTCACTGTATTTTCTTTTTTTTCCTATTTTAAGCTTTTCCGGGTGGTTTCTTCTCATTTTTTCAGCTATTTGCTTTTCTTTTACACTTTATTTCACCTTGTAGCTCACAACTAAGGCATCACTTATTTTTGGTGCACCCAGTACATAAGTTTTCTGTTTTTCTCCATATCACTACTCACCCTCTTATTTTTGTATTTCACCCTTACACCATCTACCCTCAACTTAGGCTTTTAGCATATGTTGTGGTGCACAATATTTGTCCTTAGAACTAGGGCCACTTTTGGTAGACACCCTCACCTTACGCTTTTTTTTCCTCAATCAAGGTACACAATGTTCAAGGAAGGACCAGGGCCAAAATTAGGATTTTACAACTATTAAGGCTAGGTTAATATGGTATTTCCAAAGAATAGGTACATGTAAGTCTCAAACATTAGGAACAAGGGATTATATCACAATTTAGGTTGGTCATTTTATACTAAGTGGACTATTTAAGATCAATGGGCTAACATATTTTCCTAATCCAATTAATCTACAATCTAACTTGGAGTTGCAGGGTATGTTCTGAATTAGCATAAAACATATAAATATATCAAATTATTCTCACACTCACATGGCACTGCATAAAATATGAACAAGAGACTCTCATATCATGCTTTTTATCTCAATAAATACTCACCTATCAGAACTAATATTGTCATACACCTAAACATGCATGGTTGCTATCTAACTAATAATCAAAATTTTTAGTGGGTATCATTTTTTAAACAAAACACAAAAACATGTTATATTCCATAAGTATTGGTACTATATGCTCTAAATACTATCTTAACATCCTAAATGTGCTGGTTCAATAGAAAGTAAAAATCCATAGGGAAAAAGAACACAAGGAAGAAAACCCAGTGATAAAGTAGTAGGATAGTTATGGACCCAAGCTACTCAGACTTCATTGAGGCCCATAACTACCCATACAACATTTAAAAGGATATGCATTGTTCGCAATGCAAAAAATTAAAACAAAATAACACAAAAGGGGCCAACAAGCACACCAGGGTGCCTAAGCACTAGTGTTACTTTGGTTCCCTCCCAAGCAGTGCCTGATAATGTGTCGCGGCATGACATGGATAACTTGAGTACTTAGACTTCCTCAAGCTTTTGTGCTCCATTATTGATAACCATATCATGTTCAAAGGTACTTCCCACCCCACCATTTGCCTCCATCTTGTGTGCATGAGTATTCTTTAGATCCAACACAATAGAGCGTGTCATCATGCCTCTTTAAATCTGCCCTAAATAGGTTGTCAGTAGTCTAAACTATGGATTAAGCTGCTTGATTATCACTGGGTGTTTTTCAAATTCCTAGTTTACATTAGCAATGTTGGACTTAATTTCCCTCAAAGTCTTATCTTTTGTGTGTATGCCTTTTTTAACATCTGGTCAAGCATCTTCTCTATTTAGGGATTCCTAGCTCCTATGTCATGATTGTGGAGGAGATGTAATGACTACCCCTATTGTCGTCCTTGAGCCCCCCATACTTAGTGTGGTAGCTATCATGAATGTCCCTTGACTTGGTTAGATCTTGTGTCTGCTTCATTAGCATCTCCAGATTGGCTCTATTTTAAGCAAGCATCCCAAGGATCTCCACATTTATTTTTGCTTGGTCAGAGCTCATTCCAGTAGTATGGTTTGTTAGATATCTAATTATGGGTTCCCACTAGTGGTTTGCCTTTGCCAGCAGATCCAACTGCTCAGGGATTTTAGCAAATGGTTGGTCTACAAACAAACCTCCCAAGAGGGTATCAACACATGCTCGACTATTTGCATCTAGATCTGGATAGAAAATTTCCACCAGGACATTCTCTACAATTGTATGGTTCTGTGCATTCTTCAAGCATCTCTTAAACTGCTCTCATGTGGTATTGAATCACCAAGAAACTGCGCCAAGATGCTGATCTGGTTCTACAAATTAAGCTTCTTTGGTTTATAGAAGTATCTCCTTACGAAGGCGCCCTTTAATTCTACCTAATTGGTGATCGAACCCTATGGGAGTTCAGATAGCCATAATGCAGCATTTCCTGTAAGAGACAATTGGAAGACACGAAGTCCCACAACATCTGTAGAAAGATTTTCTGTTCCCATCACACTCTTACAGATAAATGCCACAGTGTGTAGATGACTATTAGGATCCTCTGATAGTAAGCCCACAAATATCCCATGGTTATGCAGCATCATAAATAACCTACTTGAGACTGTGAACCTTCTGTCTGCCAGTAGAGGTGGCCACATAATAGCTCCAGTCACATCCATATGCAATGGATTATACCTGTACTGATTCCACTGGTAAGCATTAGCATTGAAATCCTAAAGCTGTGGAGCAATATCATCCAGAGAAAGTGGGTTCTTATTCTTAGCATCCTCATTATTATTCTTGTTCAGAGCTCCATTATTGTGCTGTCAAAATACAACACATTTGATGCCTAAAGGGATTTTATGAGTTCTTAATGAGACTTTTTATGGTTTTTATGTGTTCTGGTTTTATTCTTGTAGAAAAGTTAGGTTGACATGATTTTGAAGAAAAGTACATATTTTGTTGAAGTGTAGGACATACGAGCACCCCTACGAGGCGTAACTCCAGTGACGAGTCATAGGGTACCTCGTCGCAAGAAACAAAGACAAAAATTTAGAAATCCGCTAAGTGGAGCTCAACCCACGAGGTCACTCTACGAGTTGTAAGTCTCACCATGACTCGTATAGGTGGACTCATAGCAGGGATCCGAGAGCCAAAATGTTGGACCAAAAACTGAAGGCCAAACCTATGAGAGGGATGTACGAGTCGTAGCCTAAACAACAACTCATACCTATGGATCGTACCAATTTAGTCCAAGAGGTCAAGAACCTGATACAAGACCCTGACTACGACTTGTATGTCACCCTACGAGTCATAACTACGAGGCATACCAGCTGCCAATTGTCATTTCTGTTTTATATTTAGGGTTATTTTGTAAATATTATATATGATTTAAGTTAGGGTCTTAAAAATGGGGATTCGAACCAGAGAAGTTTTTATCATCTTTGAATATTCTCTCTAGAGTATTTCTAGGTTTTTAGCTTAGATTATCTTTTTCTCTTGGAAAATCCTATTTTGGTGACTGTAAACCTTGCTTTGTATTCATTTTTGATCGATCAAGCTTTTGGATTGCAACTTGTGGTGCCTACATTCTTTAGTGCTTTTGGTAAAACTCTCATTTATGTATTGTATTAGCATGTTTGCTTGTTTTGCCTTAGCCATGAGTAGCTAAGAACCCATAACTTGGGGTTGTTGGAATCATGGGTAGTTCATTTGAGAAAACCTAGGTTTATGCATTTCTACGATTGTGGTTTATATGTATTGTCTATTTCTCTTCATTAGGATTGTCGTTTGGTGGTTGCCAACACTAAACCCCGCCCACTATCACTAGCCTGCCCAAGGTAGTGACAAATAGGAAAAGGGAAGTAGATGAGAGGATTCAATTGATGTATTCTCATCTATTCAACCAAACTTGACCTAGGGGAGGATACTGGGGCAATTGATAACGGTTAGTTGGAACACTATATGGGTTGACCAAGCGCCATGATGAAATTCGACCTTCACCTTCATAAAAGGGCTGGAAGAATCTAAGTTACCATCCTGCATGCAAATTTCCAATTATAGTTATGTTACCTAGGGTAATCAAGTCAAACCATGGTGAACACGATTCCCAAGTTGTCCCTAAAATTGAGTGTTTCCTCACATCTTAGTTAGTGATTATTCTATTTTGCTTTTGAATCACAAAGCGCCCCCCCCCAATTTAGACATTTTAGTTATTTATACTTGAAATGATTAGTAGTGGACTCCTGTAGTCAAGCCCCACTGTGTGGATTCGGCCCTAACCTTTGGTTATGTTAATTGCTGACAGTGACCGCTTTCTTATTGGAGCGTGAACATCATCAAAAATTATGGCGCCATTGCCGGGGATTGTAAACCTTGCTTTGTGTCTATTATTGATCAATCAAGCTTTTGGATTTGCAACTTGTGATGCCTACATTCTTCAGTTCTTTTGGTAAAACTCTCATTTATGTCTTGTATTACCATGTTTTCTTGTTTTGCCTTAGCCATGAATAGCTAAGTGCCATGCCCAAAGTTCCCGTTAGGGCGGACTGGCACCTGTTGCCGATAAGGCTAGGGAGAACCAACCTGTATCCATGTGCTTTCTATACATATTATATGGGATTTGTACATTTGACATGCCTTTAAGAAAATAAACAGTGATAACAAGCCAAAAGGAAATGCATATGGCTTGGCCGTTGGGGCCACGATGTTTATAGTACGAGACATGAACACACTTTAGTTCACATAGTCTACAAAGGCTCTAGATAAGGAAAAGTTCTGATAAGGGTCGGGAAAGGCCCCTTCTTGACTAACTATACAATACAAAAATATAAGCTCTAGACACATAAAGCTCCGAAGCAACCTGGAGCTTGATAACAGCAGCTGGATATCCTGTACTCCTACTGGGAAGATCTACTACCACCTATACCTGCAACATGAAATGCAGGTACCCTGTAAGGGACGTCAGTACGAGATAATAAACTGAATATGTAAGGCAAAAAATACTATATATGAAGCAACAACTCAAATGAAACTATGCACTAGTGTAGGATAAGAGACCACCTTTAGTTATACTGTGGGATCATGTAC